>CAUYSK010017256.1:0-40034 GCA_963575035.1 Avahi laniger | reverse complement strand
CCCAGGCAGTGGGAGGGGACCTATAACTCCGAGAAGGTTGCTTGTTCTCCACAACAGAGGTAGGTGGGGGAGTGAGTCTGGGTGGGGTTAGGTTGGGCAAACCTGGAAGGCTCTGCTGCCTTGGCAGGATTCAAAAGTCATATTCCAGGCCCCTGGTAAAAGCTACAGAGAGAGGAGCCCAAGTGGTCTCTCAAAATTGGAAAGACTGCTCATGGGGGAGGGCCACTTGTAATTCACCAGCCAGCTTTCATAGTGAGCTTTGCCTCTCTCTTGCTACCGCAGTCCTGAGAGGCTCCCTCCAGTGTCTGCTTGCAAATGGGCGCCCAAACAGGAACACGCCACGCTCTGCAGCCATGGTGCTGCAGGTTGGGAACTTGATGTCGGAGACCAGGCCTAGTCAAACAGCACAACTTTCCTGTGGGGGGATGGACACTCCACCACATAGCCATGGCATGAACCCTCGCTGTATTCTCCCATCAGTTCTGCCCACACGGGCTCCCTTGTGTCCCTAGTCAAGCTTTCAAATATCTCCCTTGTGCCCCCTGGTAGTCCACTAAAGTTCTGGGGGCACAGGCTCTGGCCTGTGTGTCTGATCTACTGGCATGTATGTCTGGGGAATGCAGCAGGCAAGGAACTCCCATCCTGGGCATGCTTGGGTTCACCACAGGTCCCCAAGAGGAAAGATGTGGACCACACTCTGCATGGAAAACTCAGAATAGAGGATGACACAGCTTATGAGAGAGAGCCACTACTGAAAAGTCTGAATCTGCCCTCCTGGATGCAGTGGGTTGGGGAGAATCAGGGGAGAAAAAGAGTCTGGATGGAACAGAGCCAGGACCCTGACTTCTCCATTTGCCCTCCCTGGAAGGAAGCCTGCACAGAATGTCCAACCTCTGGGATCATGCCAGTTCTCCATACAATTCAGTGCTGTGTCAGGGTTTGGGGTCAGTAATCCTGTCAGTTCTCAGTTCTTGGTGCGCTCTTGGCCAAAGGATGACCAGACACACCAAAAACAAGGCAGTCATGAAACAAAGTTTATTGAGGAAGGACAAGTTAAGTTTACAGAGCAAGAGCAAGATACTTGATCAGCAGGCCACTTATAAGAAGAGGCCAAAATATACAGTTCTTATTGGTGCTGTTATGTTCATATGGTTCTTTTTCAAGAGTGTATTAAAATTCTTTCAAAGACTTAGTTGTTTCTTAAAATATGATTTTACCATTTCAAGTTATACTAAGACAGAATATTTCTTTTTAGTTTTCTAAATTTACTTTCTGAAAAATAAAAAACCCTGAATTGGCTTATGTCAATAAAAACAAAGAAATAGACTTGAAATTGGAGAATTGAAGAAAATCGCTTTTATCAGTTGAGATCTATTTAAAAATTCAAGAAACTACTCTGTAATTGGTGTTATTAAACTCAAATGTTTGTGTGAGCCATCATTCAGACCCAGAGTGGGAAGGGACGAAGAGGGAGGAGCCAAAGGAAATCAAGTTGTCTAGCCTTGGCCTGAGTCCCCTCACCGTTTAAGGAACCCACTCATTTTCAAACAGTTCAGGAGTCCATTTCGCCAAACTCTCCTCCCTGTAATCCCCACTTGTTTGTCCTACAGAATAATTTTTTTTTGCCCCACGGAATAAATAAGATTGCAGAATACTTGAAGACATCTCTCATATCCCGTCTTCTGATTGCTGAGTGTATTATTTTTCCTTAACTGCTCTTTGTGATATTTTTGGAACTCCTCGTTTTATCAGTGATTTTTCTAAAATGCAGCCAGCAGAATGCTAAGATTCTCTCACACTGGGTCAGGATTTCACTAAAAGTGGTTTTCTGCCAGGTGCGGTGGCCCATGCCTGTAATCCCAGCACTTTGGGAGGCTAAGGTGGGGAGGATTGCTTGAGGCCAGTAGTTCAAGACCAGACTGAGCAACATAGTGAGACCCCATCTCTACAAAAAAATTTTTTTTAAATATTAGCTGGATGTGGTGGCACGTACCTGTAGTCCCAGCTACTTGGGAGGCTGAGGCAGGAGGATTGCTTGAGCCCGGGAATTCAAGGCTGCAGTGAGCTATGATTACGCCACTGCATCCCAGCCTAGACAACAGAGCAAGACCCTGTCTCAAAAATAAAAAGTGGGGGGCAGTTTTTTTGTGTAAATGTTTTTAAGATGGGACGAGTTGTAGAGATTGGCCAGTGGCAGCCAGCCAGAGGGAACAGCATCAGGGCCTGACCGCAGAGTGTGGCTGCAGTCCTCCTGTGTGTAATGCAGGGCAACACCATTTATCTTTCTGAGCCAGACAGCTTTTATTATTCCAGAATACAGATCTCCTGATACACTGCTCAGTGCCTTTTCCACTGACCTCAAGACGTTTGGGGCTCCAGTGTAAAAAGGGCTATGATGAAGCCAGTTCAAATGCTTCGTTGTTTGCAAAACTGCCACGTACAGTGACGTAATATAGATGGCCTTCCCATCCTCCACTCAGTAGCATAATTAGGACTTTATAGAGAAAGTGCCTTTTCCGTTTGTACCTTGAGTCAGTGAATATCCTGTGTGGAAACGAGCTGCATCCAGATGGGCTTTTCCTGGGGTCCCAGTCGGGGTGGGGAGGCGCTGCTGGGGCTGAGCTCCTTCTGCCGTGCCTGCCCTTCGGGTTCCAGGCAGGTGTTCTGTGTGAGCAGCAGCACCTGGGCACAGGAGAAGGCTAGTTTACAAGGAGAAGTTTTAATCACAATTCCTCCCGCAGCGTTTGCTGTTCCTTCAGGGCACTAACTGACCCCTTGGTCTGTGTCTCAGCAGTGGCCGGCGGCGTTCCAGACGGGAACCCGAGGGTTTCACTTCACTGTTGGTGGGAACAAGAGAGCATCTGCTAAAGTGTCAGATTCTGTAAGTTTTGGCTTTTTTGTTCCATTATGATTTTTGTTTTCTGTTTAGAGGGATAATGATTTATACCAGTTTGTTTTAATATGTTTAAATATGTTTTAATAGACCTATTTAAAGAGAAAAGATCTCACTGGGCATCCAGTACAAGCTTGGATTATTTTTAGTGTAATAATACTTAATTGTGGTGTAAACATAGATATTAACATTTTTGCTTATAACTTTTATGTAGCTGTAAACTGGATTTAAATTTAAATAAAGCAAAGCAGTACACGGATAAAATAGAAACGAGCAGGATTTGCTGTGGTGGGCCTGGTCACATAGGACCGGGCACAGGTTCTTCTGTGTTCAGCGTGCGTGTGCCGCTCTGCTGAACAGCCGAAGTTTGCTGATAGGTTCTTTCCTCGTAAGCTCAGAATCGTTAATACTCTTGGCACCTTCTCAGTCACACAAAAGACACGGCCCTGAAGTGGAGTCATGGTCCTCAGTTCTAAGGTTGTCACCCACATGAACTGGAACATACTTCTGTAAATGAAAACAACGTTTTAATATTTTCGTGAGAAACTTGCAGATCACAGGTGGGAAACATTGTGTTACATTATAAGCTTAGGTTTGTTCAGCATTTGCATATGGGTAGAAACATAAAGAGAGAAGGTAAATAAAAAGAACAGCTGGAAAGAAAAACCGTATTTAGAACTGCCATTTTGATTCGTGTTGTTGCTTTCCTTTGCGTCTGCAGTTCCCTGCTTTGGCAAACAATTGACAGATTGGGGTCTTCATTGTCCAGCTTTCTGAGAAATAGATGTTTTGAGAGTATACCTCTGAACTTTCAGCTGATGTTGGATTTACTGGTCCCATGGCCTGGACCCTCTACCATGTATAAAACCTGATTGTTGGTCCCTTTTCCACACGCGGACGTGCCACCATCCCTCGCGGCCCCCGCACGGGGTGAAGGCACTGTGCGCATAGCAGTTCCTCCTTCATCTTCCTCAAGCTGTTTTACCAGAACCACAGTCTTTGTGTTTGGCATTGTTGAACGTGTCATTGACAGGTGAATTTTTCCTTTCCAGATTTCTGCTCAGTATCCAGTGGTGGATCATGAATTTGACGCGGTGGTGGTAGGCGCCGGAGGGGCAGGCTTGCGTGCTGCGTTTGGCCTTTCCGAGGCAGGGTTTAATACAGCATGTGTTACGAAGCTCTTTCCTACCAGGTCACACACTGTCGCAGCACAGGTAGGAGAAAGGCACTGCTGATGCTCTCACTGTGTGCAAAGTCCCGCGCGGCCCCGCTCTGCCTGGGCAGCCTGCTTCCTCCTTCCCGTGCCGTGCTTGCTTGGTTCACTGTCACCCTGGGGCCTCTGCCTGGGTCCTCTTCAGTGGGGGCATGCAGGACTGGAGCCCTGTCTCACTCTTGTTGGGGCTTTAGTCACACTTGGGTCTTCTCTGACCATCCTACCCAGTGCTCCTCCCACCATGCCTTATGAGAAAGAGATTATATAAAGAGGAGGAATCGAAATTTAGGTTGGAGAAGAAAAAAGTGAGTTTCATTTGTCCCACTGCCATGCTCTGTGCCTCTGAGGTGTTAGACGGAGTGGTGGCCACACACAGAAGGAAGTGGGGGTGCAGGGGAGTGTGGAGCTTATTACTTGGCGGGAAGCAGTCTCGTCTTTAACACATACCCATAAACACCACTGGGACTGTTTTGTAATACAATAAAATGATCTGAATGGATTTGAGGGCGAGGACCTTTTCTGCAGGTATGTTAAGTAATCAACATGTTTCATGTGACCTTTGACTCACTCCTCCAAACAGTCCTTCTAGGAGTTCACTCGTCTTCACTGAGACCGAGGCAAAGGGGGTCTGTCCCTCCGCTAGTCAGGGAGGAGTTGTGATCGGGCACCAGCATGCCTGAGGTCAGCCCTCCCGGGAGTTAGTACACATGTAGTTGGCTTCCTCTGAGTCCGGTCCTGGGGAGGAGACGGGAAGACGCACTGGGCTCCCACGTACTGCTTGTAAGGAGTGCTTGGTGTTTCCAGGGCGGAATCAACGCTGCTCTGGGAAACATGGAAGAGGACAACTGGAGATGGCATTTCTATGACACCGTGAAGGGCTCCGACTGGCTGGGGGACCAGGATGCCATCCACTACATGACAGAGCAGGCCCCTGCCGCTGTGGTCGAGGTGACGCATGGGAAGCTCGCGGGTCCTCTTGTGGTCTGTTGCTAATGCAAAAGGAGTTCTAGAAAAAACGTAAGAGACTGAGGCAGATGTGGCCAGCTGAAAGAATGGTAATAAGCCAAGCTAGCAAGGGAAATCTTTTTCTATCAGTCACTACCAAGTACACTTAACAAGGAAGCTTTTCTGAAATGTCAGCATTTTATAGAACATACTACTTTTCATTTTGCAGATTTGGGTTAAAGTTGTGTAGTATAAATTAGCTTAACTCCTTTAAGGTGATAGGTGTTTGTTTGTTTTTGTTTCACAGCTAGAAAATTACGGCATGCCCTTCAGCAGAACTGAAGATGGGAAGATTTATCAGCGTGCGTTTGGTGGACAGAGCCTCAAGTTTGGCAAGGGTGGGCAGGCCCATCGGTGCTGCTGTGTGGCTGATCGGACCGGGCACTCCCTGTTGCACACCTTGTACGGAAGGGTGAGGCCACCTCGGGGGCACGTAAAAATGTTAAGAGGATGCTGTGGAAAGCTCTCTCGAAGGCAGTATTCGTTCCGGTGTCTATTGTGGAAAGAATCCATGATCATCATGTGCCAGGTTTGAACCTGGGATCTATCACACTCAGCACGTAAGAGCAGAACGGGTGTTTTAAGGCTCTTTTGTCACCTCCAAGTTCCTGAGCTAATTGATTTATTTTAATTCTTAACTGTTCAAAGTGGACAAAGACTTGAGGGATAGTGATCACTGGGTGATCAGGGCCAACTTTGGCATGGGCAAATAATTAATGTTCTGAACAGTATTGATTCAGGGAAATCAGTATTCGAAACTCTGTTGTTTTCAGATACATGGTGACGGCTCACTAATTTGCAAGTGTTAGGACACCAGTGGCCCCTTTTGGCTGAGTGCCTTGACAACCGTGTGATGGGAACTGCCATCCCTCAGAGGAGCTGTCACATGGGGAGTTGGCCAGACTCTTGAGAGCTGCTTGCATTGGCCCAGGGGACCCTCAGAGCCAGGTCTACTGACACTGTCCAGTGCTGGTCTTTTCTGTGGTAGTGGAAAGATGCTTAGCTGCACTGTGCACTTTGGCAGCCAGCAGCCACCTGGGGCCATTGCGGATGTGGCCACGGTGACTGAAGAACTGGATAGTTTTGATTAATTGATTATGTGTAGCCAGTAGCTCCCGCCTGGGCCATGACCCCACAGTCCGTGGGCCTCACTCTGGTGCCAGACTCTGACGGTGATTCAGTGCTGTGTGCAGCCCCAAGACAGTCTGGGGCTATCAACATTCGTGTAATAAAGATACTCTGCTGCGTTCTGCTCTCCAGCGCGCGTTGACACATTTGCACTTCTTTTTTTTTTTTTTTTTTTTTTTTGAGACAAAGTCTCACTGTGTTGCCCGGGCTAGAGTGAGTGCCGTGGCGTCATCCTAGCTCACAGCAACCTCAAACACCTGGGCTCAAGCGATCCTCCTGCCTCAGACTCCCGAATAGCTGGAACTACAGGCATGCACCACCATGCCTGGCTAATTTTTTCTATATATTTTTAGTTGTCCAGCTAATTTCTTTCTATTTTTGGTAGAGACGGGGTCTCGCTCTTGCTCAGGTTGATCTTGAACTCCTGAGCTCAAACAATCCACCCACCTCGGCCTCCCAGAGAGCTAGGATTACAGGCGTGAGCCACTGCGCCAGCCCATTTGCTCCTCTTGTGTCTGGTTTGTGCCGCCCAGCGTGGAAGTTCTCTTGTGCACTTGCACGGGGCCATTGGCACTGTCGCTGGTCGTGAGTTTACTGGGTCCGTTTGTTAACAGAAGGGAATCGAGTTCTTCAGCCTGGTCACATGAACAGCATCACTCTAAGTGTTGGCCTAACCCGTACCTTTCTGTTTCCAGTCTCTGCGGTACGACACCAGCTATTTCGTGGAGTACTTTGCCTTGGATCTCCTGATGGAGGATGGAGAGTGCCGAGGCGTGGTCGCGCTGTGCATAGAAGACGGGTCCATACATCGCATAAGAGCGAAGAACACTGTCGTCGCTACTGGGTACAAATCTTCTTTTCCCCCCTTGTAGCGATGGGGTCTCGCTGTTTCTCAGGCTGGTCTCAAACTCCTGGCCTCATGTGATCCTCCCTCCTTGGCCTCCCAAGTTGCTGGGATTATGGGAGTGAGCCATCATACTTGGCCAGGAATCTAATTTTTATTTTATTTCTTTATAAAAATGAAACTTTTCATTTAGAGTCTCTTTATTCTAATGAAAATGGAGGCATCATAGAGTAATGGTTCAGACACAGGCCTTGACGTAACTTTGTGAGGGTCGTGGTCTTCCTGGCCTTGGTTCCTCGTCTATGAGGGGCGACAGTGGCACCCGCCCTAGGTGGATGAGAGCACAGTGTACCCCTCGGGAGACGGCAGTGACGGCTGTTAGGTCGAGGCTGGGAGGATCTTGCGGGTCATAGAGTTTACCCCTCCTGGCTGTAGATGAGGAAACTGGGGCCTGAAGGGTCACATGGGGTTTTCTGATATAACTTTCCCTGCTTTAATGGATTCTGATTCCTAGAATAGGTAATTCCTATTTCTTCACATGATGAAAATAAGTAAATTTCATTTGTGCACTGTCAGTTCATTGCTTTAGCCATTTTAAGAAACTAAGGAAAGTTTTTGTACAGCAAAGGAAACAATCAGCAAAACTACAGATTGGGAGAAAATATTTGCAAACCATATATCCAATAAGGGATTAATATCTGAAATATATAAGGAGCTCACACAGCTCAGTAGCAAAAACAACCACCTAGTTAAAAATGGGCAAAGGACTCGAATAGGCATTTTTCCAAAGAAGACATACAAATGTCCAGCTGATGTATGAAAAAAGGCCCCTCATCACTGATTTCTGGGGAAAGGCAACTGAAAGCCGCGTGAGACACCGTCTCACCCCAGTCACAATGGCTCTTGCCAGAAAGACGAGATGACAAGTGCTGGTGAGGACGCGGCTAGAAGGGACACTCGCACACTGGTAGGGATGCGAGTTAGTGCAACCGCTATGGAGAACACTATGGAGACACCTCAAAAGTTAAAAGTAAAACCACCAGGTTGTCCAGCAGTCTCGTTTCTGGGTATGAGGGCGTGAAATCCGCAGCTCAAAGGGACGCCGCGCTTCCGTGTCCATCGCAGCGTTGTGCACGGCAGCCAGGATGCGCGAGCAGCCTGTGCGTCAGTGTCTGGAGAGCGCGGTGCAGACATGGCGGGTGTGAGTGGCAGCACGCAGAACCTGGGGGACAGTTGTCACGATGTCGCTTGTGCGTGGAGTCTGAAAGAGTCAAGCTTGTAGGAACAGAGCAGAGCAGCGGGTGTCAGGGCTGGAGGGCGCAGACGGGGGAGATGGTGGTCAAGGTAGGTCTCAGTCATCAGATGAAGTTCTGGAGATCTAATACCCAGCATGGTGGCTACAGTTAATAGTGACACGTGTACTCGAAATTCGCTGAAAGATTAGATACTAAGTGTCTGCATCACAAAAAAGGAAATTAGGTGGTGGGTGTGACGATTAACTTGATCATGGCGATCAGTTCACATTGTGTACTTCAATCATCACGTCACACACCTTAAATATATACAGTTTTTGTCATTCGTAACCACAGTAAAGCTGGAAAAACAAAATCCATAAAAGTTTTTAAATTTTTATTATAAAAGTAATATGTGGCTGTCAGGGAAACCCAATAAATAGCACAAAGCTAAAATACAGATGAGAGTCCCTTCTCTCCCCCAGGCCTGTGCCACGTGCCCAGGGTAGCAGCCCCTCAGCGTTGTGTCTGCACGTGTGTGGGGGTGGGAGTGGGGTGTGTTGCACAAACACAGCACCTAGGAAAGGGTGCCAGGGGCTGCTCCGGCCGTTCTGTGGTCGTGTCAGGTGGGAGATCTGATGTGAGTCACTGCGTAGTAGTCACTGCTGTTTGCTGTTTACAGAGGCTACGGGCGCACCTACTTCAGCTGCACGTCTGCCCACACCAGCACCGGCGATGGCACAGCCATGATCACCAGGGCAGGCCTTCCCTGCCAGGACTTAGAGTTCGTTCAGTTCCACCCCACAGGTAGGACAGGGCCCTTGCCTGGCAGTGGCTGGTTTGTGTCTTGTAAACATGTGGTGCCTACTTGGTGCTCTGCTACAGTTTCCCGTACTAGCGCACTTTTCATCACCAGATCTTGTCTGTCAGGTCCTAACCTAAATGTCATTTCCTCAGGGAGAGTTCCCTGGTTCCCCCAGGGCAGGGGAGGTCCTGTCTTGTGTGTTCCTCAGGAGCTCTCACCCTTGCCTTGGTGGCACTTACTCCGTGGGAGAGCAGTGACTGTTCAGCGTCCTTCCCCTGGGCTAGACCATCGGCTCTTCAGGGTGGGGCAGCTGTCTCGTTGCCCTCTGTGCTGTGCCCAGCACACGGTGGCCCATCCGTGTTCGCCAAGTGCGCTGTGCGCTGGGTGTGGGTCTGACTGGCGCGGTGCGTCAGTTTCGTGGGGGAGAGGACCGGGCTTACCTGGGAATGGGGCGTGAAGGCAGCACACGGCTGTGACGGGACTCCACGTCACGGGTGGGCCCTGGGCCTGTCTGTTTGAGGGCCGGGATTCGGCGATATTGACACAGAAGTAAGTGACAGTGGAAGTCCTGTTTGGGGATGTTTTCCAGAAACGCACCTGAGAGAGAGACACACACACACACACCCCTACCTGCCTCTCAACTGAGGTGACTGTTCTGGGTTCTTTCTGTGTTGCTTTTCTGACCTGTGGACTGAGGGAACTCCGTGTGGAATGCTCAAGAACCAGACCTTTTTTTCTCTTTGCTCTGTCAGTATGTTCTTTCTGGTTCCTGGCAGGGATGAAAAATAAAAATGTATTTGTTGAGGACTTTTTGGGTTTTTTGTTTATTTGGTTTTTTTTGAGATGGGATCTTGCTCTGTGGCCCAGGCTAGAGCGTAGTCATAGCTCACTGCAACCTCAAACTCCTGGGTTCCAGTGGTCCTCCTGAGCAGCTGGGACTACAGGCATGCGCCACCAAGCCCAGCTAATTTTTTAATTTTTTGGAGAGATGGGGTCTGACTATGTTGCCCAGGCTGACTGTCAAACTCTTGGCCTCAAGCGATCCCGCCGCCTCAGCCTCCCAAAGTGCTGGGATTACAGGTGTGAGCCACCGGCATCTTTTTACTACTGTTCTTATCCAATAAAATGCCACTGAGTGTCTGAATTCCATCTGTAATATATTTAGGGCTCCATTTCTGATATTTCCCATTCTAATGTATGAGAAATAAACCACCAGAAAAAGTCACTGAAACTAGCAAAACTGGAATGCAGACAAAATGCAAGAATTTCATTCTTTTAAAAGCAAGATAAGCCTTTTGGTTGTGTACTAGTGAAAATATTAGCTTTTGAATTACATCTAATTTGGTCTCCATTGTTAAAATTCAAGAGCTTGGCATTTCTTGTTTTTCGTGACATTGAGGGACACAGAGTCATGATTGAGAGCACGTGTTGCTCAGGTTTGAATGTGGTTTCTGTCCTCTGCGTGACTGTGGATGGGTTACTAAGCTTTAATTTGTTTATCTCTGAGAATGGGGATAGTGTTAGCTGGGGTTGTCGTAAAGCTTATGCGAGTTAATATCTGTAAAACAGATAGAACTGTCCATAGCAAGTACTAATGTAAACACTAACTATAACAATAATTATTGTCCTTGCTGCTGTCTGGGTACTTCTGATACGAATTCTCCAAGCTGGTTATTCTTACCTGAAGTAGCTACCACAATATCATGGTGCAAAAGAATTTTCAAAAATTAAAACAAAATTTGATACATTTAACATGTACTGGCTACAATCCGAGTATTGAGCAGAGCTTTGTTCACTACCCGTGGCAGTGCTCCCTGCTCCCTGGGGACACCAGTCTGCCCAGACCCGTCAGTCACCCACACTTCCTACCGCTAACGTTCTTCTCTCTCTTACTCAGTTTTTCGTGTAATGCCCTTTGCATACCCTTTTCCTGTCTGCCCCTAAAAATGTCTTGAAGAAATATGCATTTGAAATATAGACGTAGCATTCATTAGTTATAAGTATTTAATTGGTTGGTATTTTTTTTTTTTTTGGTAGGCATATACGGTGCTGGCTGTCTCATCACAGAAGGGTGCCGTGGAGAGGGAGGCATTCTCATTAACAGTCAGGGCGAGCGGTTCATGGAGCGCTACGCCCCTGTCGCGAAGGACTTGGCGTCTAGAGACGTTGTGTCTCGATCAATGACTCTGGAAATCCGCGAAGGAAGGTCTGTGGGATGTGCTTCCACGGCTGTCTGGGTGGGCGTGCGTGAGCTCACACACCCCTGTTCCATCGCTCCCTTTTGGTGACTGTTGCGTTTACGTCTTAACGTCCAGGCTGGTGTCACTTCTGCGCAACCGTCAATGCCTCTCACCCCCGCCTTAGTAGCTCACACGAACAGTTAGCTCTGTTACTTGCTGCCTGTTGTCTGTTAGTTTGTGATACTTCTCTTACGGGCCCCATTTTGAGAATTTTAGCTGGTTTAATGTAAATCTTTCTCAAATCTGGGACATGATTTTTCCTTGTGGGTGAGCATGTGGTAGACACTCAGCATGGGAGGGAAAGACACACACACCCAGCCTGAAGCCAGCGCGTGAGCCCTGGGTGCTGTGCTGCATGTCGGGCCCACAGGTGACTCAGCTGCCTTCCAGGTGTGGACGTTAGTTGTCCTTCAGTAAAGCAGCTCGAGGCTCCTCTAGTGCAGGACCCTGTTCTTTAATGTAGACACTCGTTAAATACCTGCTGGTGTGGCCTGTAGAGGTTTTACGTGTTTATATGAAAAAAAAGAAGTCAAATGGTTTTTTAGAGTACAGTCGTCCCTCTGTATCCATGGGTGCCACGTCTATGGATTCAGCCAGCCGTGGGTTGAAGTAAAATTGCATCCTTACCGAACACTTAGAGATCTTCTTTCTTCACTACTCCCTGGACAGTGCAGTCTAAGAGCTGTCTGTATTAAGTGTTATGAGGGATCTAGAAATGATCGAAAGGGTACGGAGGATGCGTGCAGATTATATGCGCATACTGCCCTGTTCTATGTCAGGGACTTGAGCATCTGCGGATTTTGGAACCCACAGGTCCTGGGACCAATTCCTCTTGGGCACAGAGGGGTAACTGTTTGGCATGGAGAACTTTCTAAGGCATCTACCAAGGAAAATGTCACAAATACGATCCCTAAGGCTATAGAGTGAGTTCAGTGAGGACAGGGTTGTCCCTGCCCCACAGAAGGTGCTTAGGAGAGATGTGACGGAACAGTCACCATAAACGGAGGGCAGAGCTTTTTCGGTATCAGAAATGTTGAAACTTACATGCTTCAGTGATTTTGTATTCTCCGGGTTTCTGTAGTTACCGTTCTTTGCCTTATGTTGTGATGTTCTCTTTTCCCAGAGGCTGTGGCCCTGAGAAAGATCACGTCTACCTGCAGCTGCACCACCTGCCCCCGCAGCAGCTGGCCATGCGCCTGCCTGGCATTTCAGAGACGGCCATGATCTTTGCCGGGGTGGACGTCACCAAGGAGCCGATCCCCGTGCTCCCCACCGTGCACTACAACATGGGCGGCATCCCCACCAACCACAAGGGGCAGGTGACGGCGCCAGGCCCCCTCTCGGTTGTCCCTTTAGATCTTAGAGGAAAAGACAGATGTTTTCTTCAAAAAAGTGCTGTGCTATTTAATAGATTGCTCTTACTTTAAATTACTAATGCTATTACTGGGAGGGGGAGGAGGCTGATTATAGTCCAGTTTTTACTTTTACTGCTTAGTAGCAATTCATTATTAACAATTTCTTAATTTTTTCTTAGTAGATAGTCATAATATCATTTGTAGTTTTTCCATTTTATAGTTTCCTACGTAATCTCATTATTTTTTAACGATCTTGTGAATCAGATGCTCTTTACAATCAGTAGCCTGTCATTCGGTCAGTCTGTTTTGGTCTCCTTGTCAGGCGAGGTGGGTAGGGATTGCTACTCTCTGCTTAGATGAGCGGTGACTGGAAGAGTCTGAAGCAGCCCCCTCGGTCTCACACACACCCCCCTTGGTGCTCCTCCCTAGCGTGAGCCCCGTCGCAGGGTCAGGCACAGCAGGGCGGCCGAGTCAGAGGCCGTGGGCAAGGTCCTAAGGAACACTGGATGTGGGGGAAGGTCGTAGATGCTGGCATCGGGGGGTCCTTTGACCTGCTTGGCACGGTGAGTGTCCAGGAGCAGAGGGGGGAGCGGAGGATACCTTCTGAGGGTTTCCTTTGAGGCAGAGAAGATAAAGCCTTTACTTCCTCCCCTTCTCTGACCTATGTGCAGCACAGACACTCTGTTCAGGGAAGCAGGCCAATGGAGACATAGGCACCTTGGCGTTTCATCTAAAATCTTATTTCCCGAAGGTCCTGAAGCATGTGGACGGCCAGGATCAGATTGTGCCTGGCCTGTACGCCTGTGGGGAGGCCGCCTGCGCCTCGGTGCACGGCGCCAACAGGCTCGGGGCCAACTCGCTCCTGGACCTGGTTGTCTTTGGCCGGGCGTGTGCCCTGAGCATCGCAGAGTCTTGCAGGCCCGGTACGTGCTTTCTGTGGGAGCCGGGCCGTTCCGGAGGCAAGGGGTTACGAGGTCTGGGTGTGTTGAAGTGAGCTTGGGGATTACACAGAGATAGCCTGGATTCTTCCCTGGGGGTGAGGAAACGGAGAAAGGCAATAGAGTGTGGTGGGGTGCTGAGACTGGGTTGTAGGCTGAGTAGGGGTCTTCACAGTTAAGAAGGTAAATTTTGGGGGTTACATTTTGTTTTTTCTAGTCATTATGTTCTGCTTAGAAAAGGCAGTATTAGGAAATTATTATTTTGGAGGGAAGTTTATTATACACGACTTGCCTGAAATAAATTACTTATTTGCAGTACTTTAAACAGTAGGCTTAAATGAATATATAACTTCTTGCTACTTAGAAAAATAATTTAGGCCATTCTAAGAACAAAGTATAACTCATCTTTGTTAAAGGAAAAGGGACAACTTAAACAAAAGGTTGGATTGTGGTTCCCCCTTCAATGACAATGGATGTCAGTGGGCGGTTTTCTTGTGGTAGCGTAAAATAAAGTGCAGGAGAGAAAACACCGAGTGTTGGAGTGTGAGCCCCTTACATACACTAAGAACAGGACAGTTGCTCTTCCAGCCTTGCAGATGGTCTCCACAGCAGGTGTCCTGCCTCTTTACTCAGAGTAACCATGCGAGGGGGGCAAGGCACAGGTGGGCCCCCAGGCCCGCATTGTTCCTATTACGTGTCACTCAACGATTTAGCATCACTGCTGTTTTTCTAGAACAAATGCTTTTTGTACAGATTGCAGTGATGATACAGAGACTAGTACAGTGGTCTTAACCTACTAGTTAAATATACCCCCTTTTATATTTGTAGCTAGAAAGACACAGGTAACAAAAAGGGCAGGTCACATTCAGAAACTCTCTCTTCCTGGATGTGCCCACAGCCCAGGAGGCCGGCGCACGCAGAACTGGCCTCGCCCCAGTGGGTGCTGGTCGGCTGCAAGGGCAGGGCCGTCTGTCTCTGCCGCCACAGGTGGTGCTCGTCCCGCTTGCCAGCCCTGCACTTCATGGCAGTGAGGACTGACGCTCCTTCTCTCAGAGCAAAGCAGGAATTTTGAGGTTCCCTTTCTTTGAAAATGAGAAAAAGTTTTATAAGAATACCTTACACTTTAGTGTCTGAGGAATCTATAAACACTTTTAAAACTTTAAACTCAGAAATGAGAAGGGGCAAACTACTCACACACACATCTCACGCAGAGTGCTGTGGAGCCAGAGTCGAAAGGCCACACATGTAATTGTATTTATAGGACATTCTGGAAAAGGAAAAACTGCAGTGAAGAAAATGGGTTGGTGGTTGCCTAGGCTGTATCCTGATTGCATTGGCCCTGAATGTAGCTCTGTGCTTGTCAAAGCTTGACAAACCCTACACTAAAAATTGTGAATTTATTTTATTGTATCTTAATTATGCTTTAATTTTTTAAAATGAAAGAAAGGAAAAAATGTTTGTACTACTTCCCCCAAAATGTAAATTTTTTTTTTTTTTTTTTTTTTTTTATACAGTGTCTCCCGGTGTTGCCCGGGCTAGAGTGCCATGGCGTCCGCCGCGCTCACAGCAACCTCAAACTTCTGGGCTCAAGCGATCCTCCTTCCTCAGCCTCCCGGGTAGCTGGGACTACAGGCATGCGCCACCATGCCCGGCTAATTTTTTCTATCTATTTTTAGTTGTCCAGCTAATTTCTTTCTATTTTTAGTAGAGACGGGGTCTCGCTCTTGCTCAGGCTGGTTTCGAACTCCTGAGCTGAAACAATCCGCCCGCCTCGGCCTCCCAGAGAGCTAGGATTACAGGCATGTGCCACCGCGTCCGGCCAAAATATAAATTTTTTAAACATTTAAAAAGTTCAGTCCTATATGGTGGTTAGGTAAAGAAAAAGAAAAACCAACAAAGTTTAAATCTTACTATATATTCTGATTGTGGTAGGTGGTTATATGTATCTGTCCATGTGTTAAAATTTATAGAAATGTACCAAAAGAAAAATAGTCTTCTTTACTGAATGTTTAGGTTTTAGAACATTATAAACGAAAGGAAAGGAAACAGCCTCCCTAGAAGCACTTGGCGGGACTTGAGTGGGGTGGGCCGGGAGCACATGGTTGTGTATCTCCTGCGTTCCGTGCTTTCTACCTCCTTCATGTACTACCTGTTGGAAAAAGTGCGTCTTAAAAAATGCCATCACAAAAAAACTTTAAAAAAATCCTCAAAACATGTTAGAAAGGTGAGAGCTGGCCAGGTGCAGTGGCTCACACCTATCATTCCAGCACTTTGGGAGGTCAAGACAGGAGGATTACTTGAGGTCAGGAGTTCGAGACCAGCCTGAGCAATGCAGTAAGACCCCTGACTCTAAAAAACAGAGAAATTAGCAGGGCATGGTGGCATGTGCCTGTAGTTCCCCCCCCACCCCTCTATTCAGGAGGCCGAGGCAGGAGGATCGTCTGAGCCCAGGAGTTTGAGGTTTGCAGGAGCTGTTTTTGTGCCACTGCACTGTAACCCAGGGCGACAGAAAGAGGCACTGTCTCAAAAAAAAAGAAAGGTGAGAGCTGCAGATCTTGATGACCAGGTGAGAGTATGTGAGTCAGAATCAGCAGACAAGGTCCAACACATCATTACCTCCCTCATCGCTTCACATCTGAGAACCACCGGGTGGCCGACCCCTCGGGACCACTGGAGAGTGTCATTTTTCCCCTTAGTGGAGTAACAGTACAAGATCTGTTTGTATACATATTTAAATTTTGATTTTTGAGATGCCTTCCAGTTAGTTCCTTCCAAGATTACTTAATAGATACCAGCTACTGTGTGCCAGCAGTTTTTTCTTACAATCTTTAAAATTGGTCCCAAATCAGCAGATGGTTCCTTGGGTAAGGACAGGCCAGGCAGCGTGTCGGCTCAGGTTACTGCTGCGTTTTGCAGACTCCTTGCGTGGCTGTGATACACGTTTGTGTGTTGTTCTAAACTCATTCGGTTTTTCTAAGTGTTTTTTAAAAGTTAAATTCTAGCTTTTCTTTTCTTTTCCTTTCTTTTCCTTTCTTTTCTTTTTTTTTAGGAGATAAAGTTCCCCCAATTAAACCAAATGCTGGGGAAGAATCTGTCATGAATCTTGACAAATTGAGATTTGCTGACGGAAGCATCAGAACATCGGAATTACGACTCAGCATGCAGAAGGTAAGCGCCCAGGCCACTCTGGAGCAGGCAGATGCTGGCTGCCTGGCGGGCCCTGCACTGCCGTGTGGGGGTGCAGAGGAGCAGGACATTCCTCACCGAAGAAGACGGAAGAGAGGTCAGAAGGCCTAAATTAGCTAAAAGTACCACACTCCTTTTCCACAGAGAAGGCCCAAGGTCGGCAGTCCAGGGCAGAGTTAGCACCTGCGTAGCGTCAGGGACGGCCTTCTGGGTTGCTCGTGTGCTAGAGCGTGGCTTCCGTCCTCAGACTGCTGTAGCCTGGAGATGGAAGAACGCTGGATCGTCAGAGAAGTGCAGCCCCCAGCCGCCTCCTAGCAGGTTTCCTGACATCCAGCGCGATACTCGTGCTCACATCTCTTGCTCAGAAATCAGTCACACGGTCACGCCTAGCTTCCAGCGACTCTGGAGATATCTTTACGCTGGGCCTGTTGCTGCCCCTAAATGTACTCAGGTGGGAGGAGGGTGGCCACTGGGCGAAAGCTGATCCCTGCAGCTTGCACTATCCAAAATTGGCCTTCTAGACTAGGACGTCCAGTGGGACCTTCTGTGATGATGGAAATACTCTGAATCTTTGCTGTCCACTGCGATAGCCACTAGCCAGCCACAAGTGGCTACAGATCACTTGGAATATGGCCAAATTTTTAATATAAATAGCTGTATGTGTTTAGAGTCACTGCATTGGAAAAAACACAGGTTTAGATCAATAAAAATGTGTAAAACTGGAAACAGTCAGATTTTTCTTATACAGGGATTTATTTTTATTTTTGAGACAGAGTGTCAAAGCTCTATTGCCTGGGCTGGAGTGCCGTGGCGTCATCAAAGCTCACTGCAACTCCTGTGCTCAAGTGATCCTCCTGCCTCAGGCTCCTGAGTAGCTGGGACTACAGGCACATGCCACCACACCCAGCTAATAGTCTATATTTTGTAGAGATGGGGATCTCTCACTGTGTTGCTCAGACTGGTCTCAAACTCCTGGTCTCCAGTGATCCTTGTGCCCCGGCCTCCCAAAGAGTTAGGATGACAGGTGGGAGCCACCATGCCTGGCCTAATATAGGGTTCTTGTCCATGAGTGACCTTCTCTGTCTTGAGATTATTTGCAAGAATTTCTTCTTGTGAGTATTTTCTAAAAAGAAGCCCATTGCTTTAGTCATATCCTGAAAGGAGTCCAGTGGCAAACACACAGACACCACCAAGAGAGAAAGGTTACCTGCTTCCATTCTCAGAATTCTGTGTGTTTCTGTCTTCAAGTGAGGCTGGGCTTGAGGGAGGCTTCGTGGAACGGTGAAAGCAGCGTGGGTGAGGCGCAGGAGGCCAGGTGATACTCTGCAGGACCTTCGTGGGGTCGGAGGCCGGCTGGGACAGACAGAGTCATTGCATGAGGTGGTAGGAACCTGTGCTAGGGTGTGGGAATGGCACATCCATGAGATTGTGAGTAACCAGACAAGGGTTATCTTGGTCTTCCCTGTGCGCCAGACACCTTGAGATGCCAGAGTCAACACTGAACACAGAGACAACAGTCCTTGCACTTGTGGATATGCATTTCAGTGGGGGAAGTAATTTTTCTGCTGATTCCAGCTAATGTATAATAGTGACAGTCAAAAAAGAAATGAAAGACATATTGAAAAAGAGTAGATAAAATCATCATTATTTAGAAATACGCTTTCCTAAAAATTCCAAGAAAATAAACAGAAAAACTAATGGAAACAATGGAAGAATGTAGTAAAGTGCCTCGGTAAAAGGTTTGCATGTAAAGTGAGTAGCTTTTGAGTACTCCGGTGGTCACACACTCGTAAGTCAACAGACGTCTCATTCACGTTACAGCCGGACACGTGAATGCCTTGGACAGACTTAGCCAGAAATATGTGGAAAAGATATGGAAGATACATGCCTGCTAAAGGACAGGAAACAATGCTGAATGTTTTGTAGATTGCAAGATGCAGTTTTTCCCCATGTATTTACTTCCTGAAAATCCAATGAGTTGATGATGCGCATTGCAATTTTACAATTACGTATCAGTCTAAAGAAAATTAGGTGAAATGTCTCCAAATAAAATCACGAAGCTAAAGACATGACGTTCTCTGGTGTTGGGAGAGGAGAGACGCTCAGACCAGGGAACACAGCAGAGGCTGGAGGGGCCGTGCGCTGCTGTGCACTGCTGCGAAGGTGAGGTTTCTCAGCAGAGAGTGCGGGCAGGAGAGTTCCGTAAGCCGGGCCTGTCCATTTGGTGGGAAACAAAGGTGGATGCCTTACTCTCAGCATACCTAAAAGAAACTTCAGATGTGTTTCATGGCACGTCTTACGCGCGTACACAATGAAACTGTAAAGGCACGTGATCTATAAAGAGCGTCCACAGGACGACCAATGACAAGATGGACAGAGCGTTCCCAGGCTCCGACTTTTCCCCCTCCTTGGTGACCTATTGCCTCCGCACTGCTGCTCACCTGCACATCATCTCGGCACCTCCTAGCTTGTGTCCCCAGCAGGGCTATGCCGGTTCTTGTCGTGTTACCACCAGAGTCCTGTGGCCTGCACCAGGCTGCTCATTTGCCAGGGGTGTGGGCAGGTGGTGCTTTCTGGTTTAGGGCACTGCACCTCACAAGAAGTCTGCTTGACGCCACCAGCCCTGGCCATGTTCCACAGACTCTGCTGTCAGAAATGCAAGCTGCCCTGTGAATGATGTCTGTGGGCTCGTTTTAAGACATACTTGTGATGGAAACATAGAAATTCTTCTTAAAGCTTTAATCAAAACTTCATTTTAAAATTCAGAGTAACAGACTGAGTGCAGTGGCTCACGCGTATAATCTCAGCTCTTGGGGAGGCCAAGGTGGGAGAATTGCTTGAGGCCAGGACTTTGAGACCAGCCTGGGCAACATTGCAAGACCCTGTCTCTACAAAAAAATAAAAATCAGAGTAATAAACGCTCATAGTCTGAATTTCCTAGTTTTTCTGTTTAATTTACATAAATATTTTATATACAATGAAATGTGAAAAACAGTTAGGTCCAGAGGTTGAGCAGTTCTTGGTATGGCTTCTTCTGTCGATTGAAAGTTTACGAATGAGACTTTGTGTCACAGTCGATGCAGAGCCATGCTGCGGTGTTCCGTGTGGGAAGCGTGCTGCAGGAAGGCTGCGAGAAGATCAGTCAGCTCTATGGAGACCTGAAGCAGCTGAAGACGTTCGACAGGGGTGAGTGGTTGGTGGCTCCTTGCCCTGGCGGAGGGCTGCCCTCTGCGGGCAGCTGTCTGTCCTGCTCTGCACCGTCTGCGGGCGGCAGTCTGAGTGGGCCCTGCACACGGTCTACAGCCGTAGCCAACAGCCACAGCCAGTGGCAGTGTGCTCACGAGCCCATGGCCAGAGCCTGGGTGGCCGGATCCTCCCCCACCTTGGGCCCTTGTGTTGCCCCCAGGAATGGTCTGGAACACAGACCTGGTGGAGACCTTGGAGCTGCAGAACCTGATGCTGTGTGCGCTGCAGACCATCTACGGAGCCGAGGCACGGAAGGAGTCGCGGGGTGCTCATGCCAGGGAGGATTACAAGGTGTGCCCCCCTCACCGTGCCCCACGTGCACCTGCTGTTTCTCCCACCTGGGGTTGCTCGCTCCACGCCTACGTTTTCTCTGCATTTCGATTCATTTTCCCAAAAGGAAGTTGAGAAAAATGCTGTTTTTCTGGGTTTTTTTCCTGATAATTTTCATTCCCTTGTTCTCACCACCGTCAGTACCAGCGTGGCCGCCTTCTTGCTTGATCGGCACCCGCCGCCGCCAACAGCGGCATCTTGGCAGAACATGCCTTGTTCTCACTGGGGCCAGGGTGAGAGTTTAGCCACAGTACCGTGGCCAGGAAATGCTAATTTACTGAATTAAAATGATGGGAAAGTCATTATTTCAGACCTCCCCTGTGGTGTGGAAAAGGTATGATAGATCCTGGTCTTTGGTCTCTATTTTTCAGGTGTACTGATTTTTGTGCAGAGCACAAGTGTCAGATTGTGCCAGAAAAGAGTATTTAGCACATGATAGCAAAAAACATGCAAAGGGAAGCTTGGGGTGCGAATGCAAGTTCAGGATAAACTACATCAGCAAAGGGATAAAGATTTCCCACGGGGCAGACACAGGCTTTGGCTCAGGACAGTGTGTGGGCTGCTGACGGCCTTTCTGGTCAGCTAAACGTGAGTGAATGGGAAGGTTGGCGAAGCAGGACAAGTCGGGTTTTTATTTACTGTGCAATTTTACTGATCTGTCCTCCACCAATCAGGACTTTGTGCTGGGATTGGGTTTGCCTTGTACTCAGTGTGAAGGAAGAGATTGGTGAGCATGTCTGTAGTGTGTACGGAAGGACAGGAAGCTTCTCCAGGGTTGGTCAGGCATGGGGCTGAGATGAACGCGTCTTCATTTCATTCAGCTACAGCAGATACACAGGTGGAGCCCAGGAGAGCTTGTTCTGCAATTACACACGTAGAAATTGGGACCGTTGCAGCCCACTGGCCCAGATAAGGGCCTTCCCTCTGCCCGTCCGCTCACCCACCTCACTCAGCATAAACAGCCAAGTGTTTGGATCTTTTGGGGTTTTTTAAAGGGGCCCTTGTGAGTCTTATGCATTCCTACGTGCAAGATTTTCCTTCATAGCATTCAGCTTCTCTTTATGAGTTTTTGAAAATTTTAATATAATTGCTAAAATTAAAACATTTAAATAAAAACAAGGTGAAAGAAAAGGTTGAGGCAATCTCCCAGAGTGTGAAACAAAAAGACAAAGTATTCAATGAAGTTTTAGGTACCTAAGGGATATTATCTAACAGAAAATACAGAAATGGATCACTCTGGACCGCACGGCTGGCTTCAAAGTCCTGACCAGCTCTGTGGCCTCAGTGGGTTCTGAGCTTGTCCCTGGTGCTCTCACGGGACAAGGGAAAGTGGAGTGAACACAGGGCCCGCAGGCTGGTCTCGCGTGCGTCACTCTAGTGCTGCACATGTTCTGCTTGTGTTGCTGTTAGCGCGGTAAGCAACGTTGGCTTTCCTGGCCTCAGGTGCGGATCGATGAGTATGACTACTCCAAGCCCATCCAGGGGCAGCAGAAGAAGCCCTTTGGGGAGCACTGGAGGAAGCACACCCTTTCTTACGTTGACATCGGCACCGGGAAGGTACGGAGGGTTGGGGGGACTTGTCACCATGCGCTGATGCCCCTGCTGCCCTGCTGGGAACTGGGATGAAAGCCCAGATTTAAATCAGCTGTCCAGAGACGGAGACACCACTGAAATGTCAGTCGGGCTTCCGGCCGGAAGCAGTTGGTGCCCGCAGGTGGTTCTGGGGTCAGCGCCATGGTGTGGGCTGGATGGGGGTCGCTGGGCAGGGACCAAGTGTTCAAGGCCTGGGGCGAGGGAGGAGGGAAGCCAAGGTCTTTGGGTGGGAGGCACAGCCACTACCAGGAATCCACCTGGAGGCAGCTGCCGGGGAGCCCAGGGGACACAGTGCCTGTGGGCACAGCAGGCAGAGAGGCATAGACATGAAGACGGGCTGGGTGGGTTTACCGTCATTTGTGTAGTTCCCTGTTGTGCACGTACCTCATTTTCCACTTTGTTACTGAAAAATACTCCAGTGTAGACCTTTAAGTTCTGATAGCTGTAAATCTAAATATTTCCACAAGCAAGTAACACAAGATGGCAGTTTGTATGTGACTTACCAGCGGCTTTTCTTTTTAAGGTCACTCTGGAATATAGACCTGTAATCGACAAAACTCTGAATGAAGCAGACTGTGCCACGGTCCCCCCGGCCATTCGCTCCTACTGACGAGAGGAAATGCAGTGGCCACAGGATCAGCTTTGTAATTATGTATATGAGCTCACACACGTGTCGTGTCATAAGGGCCTTTATAACCGCTGCGCTTGAGGGAGTAAGGAGTGCCTTTGAATGGCGACTGTCAACCCAGTGGCCAGGGAGTGCTGCCCTTCGCTTTGTCCCTTGCTTGATTCGTGTGTCTGTGTCTTGAGACAGAGTCTCATTTTGTTACCAGGGCTGGAGTGCAGTGGCATCATCACAGCTCACTGCAGCCTCCAACTCCTGGGCTCAACAGATCCTCCTGCCTCAGCCTCCCAAGTAGCTGGGACTACAGGTGCCACCACCACCACAGCTAATATATATATATTTTTTTTTTTTGGTGGAGACGGGATCTCGCTCTTGCTCAGGCTAGCCTCAAACTCCTGAGCTCAAGCGATCCTTCCGTCTTAGCCTCCCAGAGTGCTGGGATTATAGGCGTGAGCCACGGCGCCCAGCCCCTTGCTTTATTCTTGTGAAATGATAAGACTGGACACAATTCTTAATGAAGCATAAATGAACAAACTTTATTTCCAAATCTGTTTAAAATACTGTACTGTTTGGCTTTAGGTATATATGTTGACCTGAAATATTAAATGTGATTATCTATGTATTTTGTTACATCAATATCCAGATATTTTGTGGTTGTAGTTTATTTCTCAGTAAAAATGAATTTTGGTTTGTGACAGCAAATGAAGAAAACTAACACTTCCCCCTTGTTCCGGGCAGATGGTTTACTAGGTGAGCATGTGACCTCAGTTATTTAAATAACCACATTCTAAATGAGGTGACGTGAGAGTAATTAGGTCTCCTTATTTTTAGGCTATTCTTTTTATAGAACAATGAATTTATTCTTTCCAAAATTTGTCATTCCAAAAAAAACACTATAAATTTGTTCCTTAAAGTATCTTTTTGGTAGGAAAAATTTTTATAAGGCAGCCTTGCATTAACTTTGCATTTGAAGACCATGGCCACTGCAGGGCTTTGAGCTGGGCGGGGACTACATAGTGGCCGGGCTTTGGGGACAGACAGACTGCATTCTGCTCACGCACAGTGCCCAGGAGCGGTTGTGTTCCTCAAGTGGTAAGTTCCTTTTCCATTCTGTGTGCCAGGTGCTGGGCTAGACTTTGGAGGATTTTAGGATGTGATGGAAACTAAGAGTGAGTAATGCATGGGGCCCTTGACAATCGGATAAAACATCTGGGTGTGTTAAATACAGCATCAGTGTCTGTTTAGATTCATGACCAGAAGTGGCACAAAAAAGCTGGTTAATGGAAATCTACCTAGCAACTAAAAATGACCTAGGAATTTTGAGTCAGTTACATGTTACATTTAGCTTACTTTTTTTTTTTTTTGGAAATAATCTTACGTTTTTGTTGGCAGTAAGTGGCTGGAGAAAACAACATATCACATGCAGGAAACAATGACCGTCTTATGCCCTCATAACGGAACGCTCCTCTACAACAACAAGGAGTGAACTGTTGGCACACAGAGCCGCACAAGTGAATTGCAAAATTGTTCTGCTGAGTAAGAGAAGCCGAATTAAAAAACGAGCGCATCTGTGTGGATCCATTTATATAAACTCTAGAGAATGAAAACTAAGGTATAATGACAGAAAACACATCGGTGGTTCCCTGTAGACTTGGGGGGGTGGGTATGGAGAGATAACAAAGGGCAGAAGGAAAATTGTAGGTGGAATATGTTTATTGTCTTCTGGTGATTATGCCTCAAGGAACGTATAGCTTTTCGTTAAAAATGCTAACCAAAAAGGGAAATTCTAAGATAAAGTTTCTCATCTGTGTGATTGATAAACATCTGACGTGGCCCGTATCTTGAGACCGAGGAATGAACACAGAGACAAAAAGACACAGACACACGTAAAGACGGGACACAACTGCAGCCCTTACAAAAAGACACAGACACACAAAGACGGTACATGACTGCAGCGAAAACTCTCGCTGTAGTTGCTTTATTTATAACACAGCCTGTTTGGCAACTGTCCGACCGCAATTTCTTTGTTCCCACACTGTCCCGACTCAACACATTCCTGTTCCTTGTTGTTTCGTCTCCAGCGAGCAGATGTTTGCATCTAAACTCTCTAGCCCCTCCTGTTTGCAGGGTTAGGGCGCCCTGGACTTGCGTGCAAGGCCACAGACATGTTCTTGAGAAATACAACAAGGAATCGTTCCCAGGCACAGGTGTCCTCTACAACATCCAAAAGTTTGCCATGAGACTGTCTTTGAGGAGCTGTCGGATACAGGGTCTCCCATGTGTCATTGGTGGGAACACAACATTCGTTACACCCTCACGGAAGAGGATTTGGCAGCATCTAACAAAACTACATATGCGTTTACCCTTTGTCCCATCAGTTCTAGGAATCCACAAATTATTCACCGTGGCATTTGCAATATTTAGGCCTAAATATTGTACCATCATTTGCTCAAACCAAGGGAGAAAAGGTTGTATGTAAAGTACCCATTAAGCCTTTCCCGAGAGCCTGGGAGAGGAAACCGCCTGTGGTGTTAGAAGGAGCCCAGCTTAACCATCAGATCTCTTCCCAGTAAGGGTGGGCAACTGGGTCGGACCAGAAAAGAATGAGTAAAGACCTGATCCTCCAGCGAGCAAGGGGTTTGTATTTTACCTTCAACACCAGAGATAGGGGAGGGGGAACAGGGGTCCCAGAAGTTCAGGAAGAGCGGAATAAATGGCTCCAGTGTTAAACGGAAAATCAGCCTGCCTGCCTGAGGCTTGGCCATTTTGATGTTGTGAGGTGGAGCCGGTTCTGAAGCCGCCGTCCGTCAGTCAGACTCGAGCAGTCCAAGAAGACCTGCGGTATGGAGGGTGCCGGCTCCGGGCGGCCCACCAGTTCCAGAAGATGAGTGTGGTCTCTCATCTTAAGGAGGGGGCACTCCTGCCTCCAGTGCCCCTCCCTTTGCAGAGAGGGCACAGCCCCGGGGAGCCACTTCCTGGGGCGTTCTTTATTCCAGCGACCCAGCTGGCTGCACCTGAAGCAGGCTCAGGTCCCTGAGAGGAGTGTGGTCCTGACGCTGTCTTGCCTGACCCTCTTGAGTAACTGTCTCTGGCGAGTTCCTCCTACAGCGGTAGCCACCATTTGGAAAACTTCCTGCTCTCAGGCCCGTTGCTGGTCCCGTTCTGTTTTCCTCTCTCCCCTCCTCACCTCTGTTATTAAAGACCTTGAAAGCCAGGTCTAAAAGTTGCGCTTGTGGAGTTTGAGGCCCCTTTTTAAGTTTTGGGGGTTTACGCTGAACATCGGGGGCGACTGGGAGATGAAGTGAATTGCTAAAACAGATTGTCCCTCTCTGGTGTCAGGATCAAAGTTAATAGAGGCAGATGGCCTCAGATAGTTGTGGAAGGTAAAGTGCTGGATTTTTATCCTGGCTCTGAGTAATTTATAATGATTTCTGACCCAGAAACCTCCCAGAGAGGGAGCTGGTGCACAGGCGGGGAGGGAGTTTGGAATGGCCGGCCAGATCAGGAATGGCCAGGCGAGAGTGGAGGAGAAGATGGAGGGGGAGAAGTAGGGGAGAGTGGAGATGGTGGGGTTAAAGGGTTTGATGGTGGTGCCAAAGGAGGGAGGCGATGGGGAAGGGGAGCCAAAAGGGAAACCTCATCTGGGTCGAGGAGGATGGTGGGGGAGACGCAGAGGGAAGAAGTAACATGCACAGGCGCAGCAAAGATCTGGATGTCGAGCATGTTCAAACCCGAACGTAGGGCACCTCAGACCACTGCCCAGCCAGCAGCAGTAAAGGTCTAGTTAAAGAATGGTATTATGATTAAGAGACCCATTCTCAGGCCAAATCTTCGGGTCATCTAATTTATATTGTAGCCAGGCTATATTGCAACACAAAACTAAATGTTTGGGCTGGAGGTTGGTAAGTCCCAAAGTTTTCAAATTCTTAAGGAGACATCCCAGTGGAGAGTTTTTAAATGAGGCCGACTGAACGTTGCCCATGATGATAACCAGAAGAAAGAAAAGGACTTCTGGGGAATTGGCCGTATGTCAAAAGAAGAAAGTCTAAGAGGGGCATCCCTGACTCGGATGACCTTGAGATCTGATCAGACATCAGGTGTCCCTGAGACCTGAGTCAGACCAAGACCTAGAAATCTAGAGATCTGCCCAGAAAGCAGGAGTCCCTGAGTTCTGACCTAGACCAAACTCCAGGGATCTTCCCCAAAGCCTTCCCCAGGGTGTCCTGGGTCTGCGTAAAGACCAATTGTAGGGACCATCCCTGGGCAAAATTGGCTTAAGCCCAGAGTCAGTGAAAACTGGGTGTGCTCTCCTTGGGGCCAGAGGACAATAGGTCCAGACACGGCCTATTGAACAAACAGAACTATTCCTCATGACAGATAGCTTTATGATAGCTAACCAAGCGCCTGAGGTCTTGCAAACAAGCCAAGGCGTCTCATTATCCTGCATACGGTAATGAGATAAAGAAATAGATAAGAAGTTGGATGCATACGTCTGCTTCCCTCAAGCAATCATCTGGAAGAAATGAAAATGAGTTTTCCTCAAGGCGCCCAAGGTAGTCACGTACCAGGAAGTAACTGCCGGACATAGAAAAAGTATGTAATAAAGCGACTGGTGGAATATTTTTCACTGCAGTCTTGTACGTCTTGTGTGTGTCTGTGTGTTTCTTTCTGTGTCCATCCCCCGTTCTGCAATCTGGGCCGCGACACCAAGAGATGGTTAGGAAGCATCCTTCCAAGGCATCTCCCAAGAATTGTAGATCCAGTACTGGGTTTTCCATTCTAGATCAAAACCAAACTGAAGCCACCACTCTTAGCTTCGTGCATATGACTACTTCAGACAGAGCCCAAGAGACCCACTGGGTACCGAATGGTGTTGAAGGCACTGAGAAGGATGTCCTGGGAGTTGTGCAGCAGAGGAGGGAACAGTCTTGAGACAGAAGTAGAAAAGTGAGTCCCCATATAGGCCACCAAAATAACACGGAGGCGGCTTGTATTGCAAGCTGAGAAAGAATTCTCAACTCAGAGATTAGGATGGGTTTTAAAGCAAGTTTATTTTACTTTCCAAGGGAGGAAAGGGCACGGCATGAATGGAAGAAATGTGAGCTCCGAGGGTGAGTGGCTTGGGCTTTTGTTGGGATAAATGATAATGTAGTTATTGCTGGAAAATGATAACAAGAGGCAATTGTGTTTTTTTTTTTTCCTTGTGTACTAGACTGGCTTTATCGCACTTCTCAGAATGTGGTCTGGTAGATGTGGAGGAGGCTACACGCCTTTTTCTGTCTGCTCAGTACTGTTTACCAGTTCTGTAAAACAAGTTCTTAAAAAACAAGTTAAGCCATGGGTGGTTAAGCAAACAAAGGGACGGTTGTATGCAGCAATTTTTTTCCTTAGATGGTTTACTAGCGATGCCATCCTTACAGGTAGTAGTAATATGGGTGTCTGAGCAACATTTGATTGTTAGGACAATGAATTGAAAACTAGCACAGGCACCCCTGAAGTATGACAGATGGCAACAGAAGGGCCAATTTAGGGTCAAAGAAATAACTGACAGGGTGGTACCCTTATGTCCATGTCTGCTACTTCTGAACCAAAAACAAACCTTCAAACTACTTTTATGAATACTGAGACCAAGAAAACCACTGGGGTGTGGGTAGTGTAGAAATGTAAATTTTTATGGTACTCTACTAATTAATGAGCCACAGGATAGAATATTTCATATTAAAAATGTTTTGTAGGTGTGGGTTTCAGGGTTTAAAAATGAACCCACACATGTTCAGAGAATTGACAAACCAGAGAAATTTAAAAATCGCATCACTATGAAAAGAAAGTAGAACACTTCCCAGAGGGAAAATGAAGCAAAAAGGTGAGATATATGGTGAAGTGTTTCAGACCTGCCCTCGCCAATGCCATAGCCACATGTCGCTTACATTTAAATTAATTAAAATGACGTACAATTTAAAATTCAGTTCCCATCACCTTCAGGTGTGCATGGGCTCCTGTGGTGAGTAGCTGCCCTGCTGGACAGAGTGGATGCAGTCCAACCCATCCCTGTGGACGGCGCATCAGCCAGCACTGATGCAGACATTTGCCGATACTTCTTCTACTAAATAGCGTACATGTGACAAATTGCAAATTGTCCACCACTCAGTGAGAAGCCTGAGTTAAATAAAAAGCAGTAGGTAGGTCATTCTCTTTCATGCCAAATTCTGACGGAAGAATATCGGTTGGAAGACAGGAGCCTTGTCATCCTGAGATGGGGGTGGGGTACTGCACAGGGCACAGTCTGCTGTCCCTGCAGTTCTATAGCAGGAGGCTGAGAAAGGGAAAGTGAGTGAAAGAGCAAAGCTCCTCAGTGCGCCAATGTCACGATGCAACCATCACTAACCTTGTGAAAATAAGTAATGAACTAGGGTGGCTTCAGGGATGCCATGTTAGGTGTGTATGCAAATACATGTATATAGAGGACAGGATGGTCATCCATTTAACACGTATTTATTGAGGACCAAGGACATAGGAACAAGAAGGTACACTGTGGGAAGCATCAGGAACACTAGCATCTGGAAAAAGCCAACACTTAGAAAAACATTTGCAGAGAAATTAGACCAAAGGAAAGACTGGCCCCATATTTGGACACATAATGTGATTAACGTTAATGTAGGAAAGAAAGAGTATTATCTTTCAGTTAATTTCTCAACTCCTGGAAAGTTTAGAACAGACCTGTTTGGAGGAAACTGAATCTGAGATAGGCAAGAAGATAGTGGCACCTCGATGCTTCAAATGATGGAGTCAGCAGAAACAGGGCCAGGAGATAACCTGCCTCTTCCTGTTGGCAGATGGTGGTCTCCACTGTACCTTCCTGCCCCTTCGTAGGTGGCGACAGGACCCAGGCATAAGACCATAGCGAGGACTCACAAAAGGCACAGTTGTCCCTTAGCAGCACAACCCAACGGCTGGCAGGGTGCAGACTCAGCTAGAGATTCGGTAGAGAGCAGAGTCGCAGTAAAGAAAGGGCTTGGCCGGGCGCAGTGGCTCACGCCTGTAATCCTAGCACTCTGGGAGGCCAAGGCAGGCGGATTGTTTGAGCTCAGATGTTCGAGACCAGCCTGAGCAAGAGTGAGACCCCGTCTCTACTAAAAATAGAAAGAAATTAATCAGACAACTAAAAACATATAGAAAAAATTAGCCGGGCATGGTGGCACATGTCCGTAGTCCCAGCTACTTGGGAGGGTGAGGCAGGATTGCTTGAGCCCAGGAGTGTGAGGTTGCTGTGAGCTAGGCTGACGCCACGGCACTCACTCTAGCCCGGGCAACAAAGTGAGACTCTGTCTCAAAAAAAAAAAAAAAAAAAAATAAAGGGCCTGAAGCGGCATAGTTTGTGAATGCATCAGGCTAGTATCTCTTGTTCTCCTAGATGCATCTGTTTGTACATTTACATTGCTACACGTGCAGGTGCTTTTTCTTTAAACCTTAATTTCACAGTAATTAATCTCCCTTTTAAGCCACTGAGATGACACAGGAAAAGCACAGAAGGATCTGGGGACTGAAATCTCCTTATTGCCCGTTTGACCTTAGGCAAGTTACTTACCTTCCGTGAGCTATGGTTTTCTCATTGGTAAAATGTGGATGTGGTGCTTTGGCATGGTGAGGACTAAACAAGATAACATTTAAAAGTCAGGGAGGATGGTAGCTGGCTGCATTCAGTAAGTGCTTTCTCTCTTCAGTGAATGCACTTCCTCCCCGAGACAGCCACCCAGGATGTGCGACGGAGCACCCTTCCCGGCCATGGGTGATGCTGACCGTGGCTTTCCAGGTCGGAGACTTGGCCAGCGGCCGGTGGGGATGGAGGCTGAGGCCTGCTGCCGTCCCTGGGGCATTTCTTGCTGAGGAAATGGAAAACTTCCAAATTGGGTTGCAAAATCATAGTTGTTAATATTTGCAGAGTTCTGGAGAACAAAAAAGAGCCAGAGATGGGAGGGAAAATAAAGATGGATTTCAGAAACTACAGGTCAAAGAGCTGTGGAAGATTCTAGAAAGGAATGTTTAACAAATGATGTGACTACTTTATGAGGAGAGAACTAGAAACCATTTGAATTCACTAGGTCATGAAAAAAAAAACCAACATTGTTAGAGAGGCCTGTGGATTAGTACATAAGGTGAATGCCAAAGCCAGAGTCTCTTGATTTCTTTGAAGAATTTGAAAACTCTCGAGGATATGCCTTGTGGAGAAGAGAGAAAAAGAAAAACGGGCCGGACGATAATACAGTTGGGGAATGGATAGCTGATCAGATCTGTAGCTGCGCCCACAGCGCTGAATAATGGATCAGTGTCCACAGGGAAGAGTCTCAGGTGCCGCCGATAAAGGCCACGGCCTTGGCTCTCGGTCCTCTCCACATTCCGGTGGGCAACTAAGGCAAAAAAGCCCATAAAAAATCTCAACTGCTCTGATGAGCAGTTCACTGAACTAGGAATTGAAAAACCTGAAGAGCTGGGATAACAGGAACAATGTTAGCGTCCTGACCCGGGCACGAAGCGCGGGGCGGGGCCGACGGCAACCAGGAGAAAGACCCGGGTCTCGCCGCCCCTGCGCCGGGCATCTCCACAGCTGGGGCTCGCGTTAGCGACACTCCCGCCCGGTGCCCGGTGGCCCCGGGGTCCAGGACGAGGCGGTGCTGTCTCCACCCGCGACGAGGGGCTCCGTGCCAGCCGGGCGCCCTCCTGCAGCTTCCTCGCGGGCAGGCGCGATCTCAGGAGCCACCGTCCAGGTCCGGGGACGGGGCGGCGCCAGCCACGTCGACGTCGGAAACGCTCGGAGGCTGCGGACACCACACCTTCCTTTCCCTTCCAGAACGTTCACCGCCAGGAATCGTCCGCGCCTGGAACTTTCTCATCTACAAGAACCGCCCGTCACCAGCGCGAGTCCCCGCGTCCGCCGAAGCGCGTTTGCAGCCCCGCGCTGCCCTCCGGGTCCAGGTGTCTCTAGCCGTACAGCCTGCGAGCGCCCTGGCGTTGCCTGGCAACTGCGCAGCGACGGGATTGGCCGCACGAGGCCCCGTGACCTCGTGAGAAACACGTACTTCCTGCGCTACCGGAAGTGGCTTAGCGCCAGGCGCTGCCCCGTGCAGAGGCGGAAGCGGAGTCGCCCCAGCCGAGTTGTGTTGCAGCCGGCACCTCAGCCCAGCTGCGCGCCCCGGCCCATGGCCTCTTACTCCTACCGTCCCGGCCCCGGGGCCGGCCCCGGCCCTACTGCGGGCGCGGCGCTACCGGACCAGAGCTTCCTGTGGAACGTCTTCCAGAGGTGAGGGCTGGCGCCGCCCGGGCACCTCTGCGGCTGCTGCCCCGTCCTCTCGGCCTCCCCCTCGGCCTCCTAGCCCGTCCCCTCGGCCTCCCTGGGTCCTGCCCCGTTTCCCTCGGGCTCCTTCCCGGCCTCTTGCCTGTGCCCCTCGGTCTCCCCGGACCCCCTACCCCGTGCCTCCGGCCCCCTGCCCGGTCCCCTTCAGCCTCCCCCTCGGCCCCCTGCCCAGTCCCCACCCACACTCTGGGCCCCTCCCGAGGTGCAGCCCCGACCGAAGTCGCGGCCGCAAGGTCCTCGGGCTCGGCCTTTTTCCCCCTTCCAGGAACCACCAAGTGAAGGATCTCCCCGGAATGTTTGTGTTAGGAGAGCAGAAACATGCTTTCCAGCGCTGTTAAAATGGCAGTAGCCGGAGAAGCAGCAGGGAGGCCTGGCCTTTGCTTGGGGCAGGTGATCTCGACGGCAACGCCTTGTTCCCTAGGCCTCCTTCCACTGAACGGATGACGGAAACTTGAGTGACTCATGGCCAGGGAATGACTTAATTGCCTGAGGGAATTTTTTCTTGTTTGTGAAAAAGAGAATCTGGTGCAGGTGTGAATTCAGACAGGCCAGGGGAGGAAGCAAGGGAAGGCTTGAGATGGGGACAAAAGAGAAAAGATGATCCGCCTCCTAGGGTTTTTGGCACTTGGGGCATTTCTTTTATTCCCTAGCAGAATGGAGAAGCAAAAGTGAAAGGTCTACTAGAGAGAGCATTCCAGAATTAGTGTAGCGTTGACAGAAGAGTTAAGCATATGTTTTGCATTTCCTGCGTTTTTACTCTACAGCTTAACTGGTCTTCTTTATTTTATAGAGTTGATAAAGACAGGAGTGGAGTGATATCCGACAACGAGCTCCAGCAAGCACTGTCCAATGGTGAGTGGACATGTAATACCTGGGCCTCAGGACTAGTAAATTGCAACCCTGATCTCCTTGCAGTAAATAACTTCCTTTCTGAAATTTATTTTCCAAGTCCAAAGGAATCGCTAAGACAAGCTAGTATTGCTGTCCTGTGGTGGAGATGTTTCTGATTTACCTTGCGGCATGCTTTCCTGGCTGTTACTGTCATTGCTGCTTGGATTGCCTCGCAGAGCTAGCTACGGGGCTGTATAGGAAATGTTTCTTGAGAAATGGAATCTGGGGTGTAGATTGTAGGAGAGGAGTAGGAAGTTTAGCTTTGTACAGCAAAAATTTTTTAGGTATTTTGAAGATCCTTGAATTCCTTAGGTAACTGAATCTTAGTGACACTGAAGAGGTTGTTGAAGGGTTTGGGGAAGATCCATGCAGCACTCTGTGCGAGTGTGGCTGCTAGAGTGCTATAGGAACTGTTGAGCCTCTCAGACCAAATTCCTGGGGAAATTATAGAGAATGTTGGAGGTGCTGACAGCGGAATTGTGGGTAGGTATTCTTACCAGAGTGAGGAACACTGGGCATTCAGGTAGGGGATGGAAGGATGATGGTCCTCGTGTGGTGGTTGGGGGCTCTCCATGGAATTATGTTCTTGCTGGTTTCAGTGTGATTAATCTACACTACTACTGATAGGAACATTTTGCTCCACTAAATACCTGATTGCTCCTTTTTTTTTTGTAATCCCTCAGGTGCAGGCATCTTTTCTGATATGTTTATGGTTTGCTTTTCCAGAAGTGAGCCGTTTAAGCTAGAAAAGGGGTGTATTTCAAGACATGAAAATGTGGATAAGTTCATCTTCATTAGCAGAGAGCAGGCTGTTGCAGGAGGCTGGACTGGGGAGTGGGAGACGCTGGCTGCTGGAGTCTGCCTCACAGTGTTGGGGCGAGGGTTGGAGGAGAACCCCTCGCCTTTGGCACATGCCAGGCACTCAGCATTAATGTCTAATGGTTTGTGTTAAGCTGAGGATTTGTGTTTTCAGAGCAGCACGTTTACCTTGTAGAGTGGTGGATGCTGCTGACCTCATTTCCTAGTAGTTGCCATGTGGGCCATGGATACTGGTATGTTGTTTCACATGCATGTATATAGATCGTTTTCAGGGATTTAAGAAATTTCATAATCTCTGCCCTGATGATTGTGCCTTCTTGATTTTTCTATTTTCTGATCATTATTAAATCATTTTTATTTTTTATTTGCATCTCCAATGCTTGAGTTATACTCAGAAGTACAAGGAAGGGTTACTAGAAAGAACTGGCTACAATTTGGCAAGTCTTAACTTAAACTTTCTAAATGTTAACCAAAGTGGATGATTTCTTCACATAACATGTTATAAATATGGTCAGATGACCACCAGATTTAAGTGAGCAGTCACCCTGGTGATAGATTGGTGACAGGTGCTACATGGAGTGCCTTCCTCAGAGGTCATGCCTCAGAGGCATTCATTTTGAGTGGTTTTTCACTTTTACTCCCGTTTGAGCACTCGCGCTGAGGCCCTGCGATTTTCCATGTGTGTCTGCCTTTTGGTATCCACTGAGTGCCTCCACTGGACCATTGTGGTCCGCGGGGCACCCTGCCACGCCCCCCCCACTTGCCCTGGGTCTGCACTCCCGCCCTCGCGCCTGTGGGTTGCAGCCTTCAAGATGCCGACCAAGCACCTGTTCTCTAAGGTGAGTGTGCACTGCCGCCATCAGACCACACAGCTCTTTCTCTTTCTCTAACACTCACCTCCTCGTGTGGTTTTGTCACTGTTGTGGCTCGCTCTTGCTCCTGCACTGTGAACCTCACGAAGGAAGGTGCAGTGTGCGCAGGCACACAGCGATTGTCCTTGGGTATCCGTTCTCTTCGTTCTTCTCTTTGAATTCGTGCACTAAACGACTGAAATTATTTAGACTTTTAATTGTTCTCCCAGAATTGGGCTTCTGTTTTGATAGTAGAACTAGGTTATTAGGCTATTTCAGGAAATTAATTTAATTCATGTATTACTGGTAGAAAAACTGAAGTTACAAAATAGCATGATTTCTCACTTCATTTAAATTTGTGCTGTTGAATGTTCTCTGTTAAAATCTAGTTAAAACCATACCGAGAAAGATTTGTGGATCCCTTACACTGGTTCTTTATAAGACTTGTTTTCACAGGAGAGCTTCTAAAAATGACTGCTCTCGGGGAGGTCTGCGGTTCACAGGTATGAAGAAAGAGAGGGCTGTTCTCTAGCCTTTTCGAAATAACATGTCACAAACTATCTTGAGTACCTTTTGGGTTTTTTTTCCCCCTTCACATATTTCTTGGAATTATGAGAAATTCTTCTCAAGCCTCTTGTTTTTTCTCCTTTTTTTTTTTTTGCTTCTAAAGTAGTTTTGCCTTCACGTATTGATATATTTCGAGGGGACAGTTTTTAGCTGTACTTTAAAAAAGAATAATACTTCTTAAATTCTCTTGAAAGAAGTTTTATCAAATAGAATTGTAGCTCCCTCGGGAACCCCATATGACAAAGAAATGAGAAAATCAACTGTACAAGCAGGACAGTTCTCACCTGGTCATAGCACTGCCCTTATCTCCCACGGGCCCCTTGGTGGCTGTTGGCGCTGGTTACCCTGGTGAGGAAGCAGAGTGGGTGGGAGATTATTTACCTCAGCTTTGATCTCCTATGTGGGAAAGGGTTGCTCAGACCTTGCACCTTCCCAGGAGGGGCCTGTTTGGTGACTGGCCCTCGGCTGGCTCTAGGATGTTCTGACTGAGCCTTGAGCCCCACTTTTTCTGGACAGCCGAAGCCTCAGTTGCTGACCCCCAGGAAAAACCCAGGCTCAGGAGAGCCTCCCTGCTTGGCTCTACTGCTCGCTGTGTCTTGTAAATCCCAAATTTTGCCATCATGCCACTCTGATCACAGCTTTTTGCTGGAAGGATTAAGCACATCCTTTGGGTCTTGGCTGGGAGAGGACTTTGGAATCTCGTCCCTGGTTTCTCCGCCGGCCCTTTCCCTTTGCTGGTTTTACTCCATTTCCTTCCTCTGTAATAAACCGTAACCACGAGTCCAGTGAGTCATCCAGCCTCAGAGGGTCTCGGGGACCCCCATACAGCTGTCATGTCTGCTCGCCCAGAAACTCGCCCTGCTAGAGCTTCAGAGAGAAGCAGAGAAGGGGTTGGGGTTTGGGGGACCTGGCTTTGGTGACAAGCTGCTCCCCAACCTTGAGCCAATCCCAGCACTTCTGGCTTCAGTTTCTTTGGATGTAAAAAAGTAAGACAACTGGAAGTTTAGCTCCCTTTCTGCCCTCACCAAGCCTGTCTCCACGGACTCTGCAGCTCCTTCCCTTGGACTCAGCCTGGCACAGAACTGCACAGTCTGTAGCAAAATTCAGTTTACGGTGTTTCACTCTCGGACATTCAGATGGTTTCTAATTTTCATTAACATAAGTACTATAAGAGTTTGTTTTGTAATTTCATAGAATAAGTTTCTAGGAGTGGAATTTATCAAATCAGGGGACATAAGCCTTGTTAATGCTGTTGATCAGTATTCAGTTTGCTTTTCAGAAAGGCCATTTCTGGTTATGGCTGTGTGTAGCCATAATGGAAGGTAACTGGTGAAATACCGTATTTGCTGAACCTGAAGAGGACCAGAGACCTGGCGCAGTCCACGCGCTAACCGCCAGCGCTGCGCCCTGAGCTCTGCTCCAGCGGAAAGGCCCAGTGAGGCTGGGAGTCCCAGAGTCTGGTGCAGGGAAGTGGAAGAGGTTGCCAGTGACGATGTAGAAAAAGTACGATTTTTTTCCCCCATGAGAGTCTGGGTCGTTAGGTGTTTTAGCCGTGCGCACGTGAGTGAGGAGTTGACCTTTTACCCCTCACTAAGGTCTTTGTCAACAGGAATTTAAGTTTCTGATTAACAGGGTGTAATTTCAAGAAAGAAGACTCTTTGGTGAGCAAGAAGACAACATATATTTGAAGAGCAGAGGTTGAGGTGGGGTTTTTCCCCCTTTTGAAAAGGGAGGCAGATACAAATTCCGAAAATCCTTTCTGTGCTTGAGGCTTAGGTGGGAAAAATCACTAAAACATCTGTTGATAATTAACTCTACCGCTCTAAAACCGTGGAGCGTCGCTTCTGACAGCTTTAACGCTGTCCCCAAAGTATGGGTGAAAAAAGTTATGTCTGCTTGATTTACATGGCGAATAATGTGTATGTTTCTGTTTCCTTTGGTTCTTTGAGATGAATTTGAGGCAAGACTTACAGGTGCAGTAGCCATATATTTGTAATTTAAAGTCTGACAGGTAATCTTCTGTAAGCTGAGTGGTTCCGGCATCACTTAGACATGTTGGCTATTGGGGAAAGCAGACTAGAATCTTTGGAATTGAGGCTGGCCCAGGAAATCTGAGATAGAGGGTCCTTGGAGGTGAAGGGCTTATAAAAAAAATTTTCCTGTCTTCTGTGTCCTTTGCTTTTAGTAAGCTCTATGAAAAACTGCTTATTGATATCACAGTGTGGTTTTTTTACAGAAAACTGTTTGATTTATTTAATTAAAATTTTTTTTCTTATGAGACAGGGTGTCTCGCTCTGTCGCTCAGGCTGGAGTACAGTGATGTGATCAAATGATCCTCCTCCCTCAGCCTCCCAAGTAGCTGGGACTGTAGGTGGCACCACGATGCCTGGCTAATTTTTCTATTTTTTTGTAAAGATGGGGTCTTGCTGTGTTGCCCAGGCTGGTCTTGAACTCCTGGCCTCAAATAGTCCCCCCACTTTGGCCTCCCAAAGTGCTGGAATTACTGGCATGAGCCACTGCACCCGGCCCTAAACACAGTATTAGAATTCTATGGGACCCCTGTCATAAGTGTGGACTAAGATGTCATTATGCAGCCTATGACTGTACTTAGATTTTCAGGCAGGTTTTATGGTGTATTTAATGCCTGGCGTAACTAAAATATCAAATGTCCGGCTCGCTGTGAATCATTAAGCTTTGATGTTTAGTCTTAGGACCTGGCACACGTGAAGGGTCAGTTAAATGTTGGCTGTTAGTATCACATGGTTTCCGTGGAGATGTCAGGCCCCGTGTGGGCAGCAGGAAGGGCGAGTGGAGACACGAGGAGCGTGTGTTAAATTGAGGAGATTTGCAGTGGAGGCACTATTAAATATAATGCAGTGTTACACTCTTCTGCCTCTGTGCCTTGGCCCTTGTGGCAGGTGGGGAGGGCAGCCTCTCCCTGATCCTTGACTCAGTCTGGGGCAGCCTCTTCTCTCCCAAGCCTCAGACCGTCCTGCAATCCTCAGAATATTCCAGAACACTCCTGTATGACTATCCGGTTCCCTGCGGGCTCCAGCTCTCAGGAATACGCCATCTGTGTACTCCGTGTGTGCCTGTCCAGGTGGCACCTGACCCTCCTGTACCTGCACTGCAGCGTTAGTTAACGTCTCACTGTGTTCCACGTGCACGGCTCTGTTTGGCCATGGTATTTGTTGGGAAGGCTGGAGATGCTTCCACTTATAGGCAGTCAGGACAGCCTCACGGTGCAGCCTCCACTTTGAGAGTTTACGTCTCCTCCGTGAGGTCACAGTGGCTCGCTCCAGCTCTGCATGGTCAGTGCAGGGCCACGAGCATGTGTGGGCTCTTTTCTGCGGAAGGCAGAGGAAACCAGCGGGTAGAGCCAGGGAGACAGACGTCCAGTGGGTGGGCTTGGCTCCTGGGGCTCCTTGTTCAGCAGTGATGGTGCAGGTTATCCTTGGGTGTAGACCTAGTTCAGTGCATGTGGCAGCTGAGCATGAAGGCAGCTGAATAGAATTGGGTCGGGAAGTGGTACTCCTCTTCTGAGTTTCCCTCTTTCTTTGCCTGTGGGTTCTCTGTGACATCTTTCCTTTTGTAATATTCATCTTCAGTGACACTGCCTTTCCCCAATGCTTTTATATACATGCTCCAGTCCACTCTCCCCCCACATACCTGTACAGCCTGCCACAGAGATATTCCTGCCAACTGTGAATCTATTCAGTTTAACAAATGCTCGCTGAGTGCCGCTGTGTGCCAGCCACGGAGCAGCTGTGCCGCCTTCCTGGGAAGAGTGCTGGGCAGGTGGACAGGGTGTGCCCAGGCAGAGCAAGTAGATTTAACTTCCGGGCTGGGGAAACGCGGGGTCCGGGGAAGGGTCTCTGAGGAAAGGACGGTGGGAGTTGGGGGATGTGTCGAATGCTTTGGGAGGGATACTTCAGGTTGAGAAAAAGCGCAGAGTTGAGTGGGCACAGAGTGACGAGGGGGAAGCGGGGGAGGACGATGCCTGCAGACCCTGCCGCCCACTGCCCGCATTCCAAGTGGGAACCTCCGACTCTGTGGACGGGAGTGCAGCAGTGTTACCCTGTGAGATCGATCTGTCTCTGTGCCACCCGAGCCCCAGCAGTGTGTGTAGAAGAGAAGATGGTGTTTTATACAGATGGGGAATAGGGAGAGCCACTGATCTTCCCACATATCAAAAACATTTGTTAGTCTGTTTTTAGTGAGTATAAAATTGTTTGAAGGTACCAGTCTCTCTGATAATGGGTTCTTGGGCAGAACATCCCATCATCGTGGTTGATACATGGTTCCGAGTTCTTAGGTGTATCAGATTCAGCAATGGATAGCCTACCTGTTCACAATTTCAAGGAAAATAGTATAATGCCCAGAATATAATTTTAGGAGAAATTTTTAAAGTGTGATTTTATCATACGTGTTCAGTAAGCTGTGACGCGGTTACCAAGGGAAACACGAGGAGGTAACTGGTGCTCACGCCTGCGTGTAGCATCACTGTGACCACAGGGTGACCCAGCCGCACGCTCGGTGCCTTGAGGACTTCAGCACCTCAGGCGATGGTGGTCTTGGTGGCGGAATCTTCTGAAACGGGGATTAGTGGCGTTCCAGACAAGCTAAGTGGGACCTTCTCAACTTAGCTGGTGGCTGCGTGTCTGGAAAAGTCAGTAAATTAAAGTAAATAAAACCATTTCTTAGTTATGATATTAAGCAAAAGTGAAATTCCAGCCTCAGGTTTTTTTTTTTTTTTTTTTTTTTGAGACAGAGTCTCACTCTGTTGCCCTGGCTAGAGTGAGTGCCGTGGCGTCAGCTTAGCTCACAGCAACCTCAAACTCCTGGGCTCAAGTGATCCTCCTGCCTCACCCTCCCAAGTACCTGGGACTACAGGCATGCGCCACCATGCCCGACTAATTTTTTC
>CAUYSK010017250.1:0-28883 GCA_963575035.1 Avahi laniger | reverse complement strand
AATTTTAGTTCTTATACTTAAGGAAGCAAGCTAGGAAATTGTGAAACTTCCTTTCTGGAACACATGGTCTCCACCTTAATCTTGGTGACCTGTGATTATTTTTTTAAGTGATTTTGAACTATTGGCTGTGGCCTTAGACCGGCATTAAGAAACAGCCTGGTATAAAAAGGGCTAGAAGCTGTTAGTGTGGTAGGGTGCTGAGAATGAGGGAGCCTGGATGTTACGACAATCACATGACTTCTTAGATCAAATTATATCAGACATTTATGGCTCTTGGTCAGAAGCCACTGTACAACTTAAGAGCAGAGAATAGAGGTGGCTCATGCCTGTAGTCCCAGCTACTTGGGAGGCTGAGACAGTAGGATTGCCTGAGCCCAGGAGTTTGAGGTTGCTGTGAGCTAGGCTGACGCCACAGCCCTCGCCCCAGGCAAGAGAGTGAGACTCTGTCTCAAAAAAAAAAAAAAAAAAAAAAAAAAAAAAATGAATTATGACATTAAATCACACAGCCAAAATATATAATAGCTTCAATAGAATATTTTATCATACTTTGCCAAATCAAAAAATAGAGATGGAATAGGAGTAATTAATACAATTCCCCTGATTTCATAACCTAACAATCTTTAAAAGTAGTTTTAATGAAATAAATGCTTCTAATATTTAAATCTGGAGAATATTTTAGTGGATTTTTACTTCTATGGAATAGCAAGGGGGGAAATTACACAAAGAAAAACTGAGTGCTAGTCCTTACTCTGCCTATAAATAGCTTTGTTACCTTAAATTAAGTCATTAAGTTCTCCCTGGACCTCAGTTTCACTACCTCTAAACTGAAGAGGTAGAAAAAAGTGTTCTTCAAATATCTTCTATCTCTAAAATCCTAGGACTTACTCCTTCAAAAGATGAAAGCATAAAAACCAATGACATACAGACAAGCTTCTGTTATTAGGTTAGCATAGCTTCTAAACTAAACTGACTTAATAACCTTTAACTACAGCTTTCAAAGTTCTAACTAAAAATGTTAAAGACTCAGAACATTGAAAGAATATACGTATGTTTGTATACCCATTTGTATACATTTTAATGATCAAAATAAAACATCTTTTGTAAGGCCAACTATTAAACTTCTTAGAAGAAAAACAGGAGAAAACAATGAAAAATATAACCATGCCAACCGATCAGTAAATTTTAATGTCTCAAAAGAAAATTAAATAATTAGAAAATCATGTTTAAAAAGTCTTTCCATTGTAGAGATTAATAACATTTTTCAAGAATATGTATTTTGCTTTAGGATATTCCAAAATTAAAAAAATTTGGCCAAAATTAAAATTATCAAATTGTAAGACTGAAAAAAAATCTTACAGACTATTATATTCAGGTAGATCATGCCGTAAGCAAATTGCTTTCAGCTTCTCCACTTCAATTTTTGCTCTTAGTAGCTCTTCCTCTAGCTGCTGCCTTCTTTTCAATCCATCCCTCTTCTCCTGAACATACAATCCAAAGTTTTTTTGATTTTCTAAAATTATCTGATGCTCCTCTTTCAACATTTGCAGGATCTGAGGATCATACCCTAGTAGTGACCTAAAGTGTTCTCCATTCTCATGGCGAAAAAAATCATCTCTCCTTGGAATAGAAGATGGAGACGATGTCATTCTCATATCAACAGAGGAAAGTGAAGGCGACAAGGATCTCTCCATAACATGTACTAATTCATGTTCTTCTCTTTGCTCTAAAATATCACTCTGTTGAGAATTTAAAACCAGTGGAGGAGGTGGTTTAATGTCTTCTTCTTGCTTCACCTCCACTGTAATAGCAACAGGATGGTGATCCAACATTACCTGTAGTGAACTGGTACCAGCCTGTGCCTCCTCATCCAAGTTTGCACTATAGCACACAAAAAAGCATTATAAAATGTAAATCAAATGAAGACAAGAGTATATTTATAGCATAATTTCATATTTAATATACATTAAATTAAGCTTTTAAAACTATAAAGAAAGTCATGAAATGAAAAAATGTTAACACTTGGAACAACAAATGAAAGTGACTAAAATTGGGATTTAAATAATATATATATACAGGTTTCCCCCCGCCCTACCCCCACATCCTTAACTTTAAAATTGGGCTGCTTTTTTTTTTTTTTTTTTTTTGAGGCAGGGTCTCACTCTGTTGCCCAGGCTGGAATACAGTGGTGTGATCACAGTTCACTGCAGCCTCAATCTCCTGGGCTCAAGCACTCCTCCCACCTGGGCCTTCGAAAGTGCTAGGATTACAGGCATGAGTCACCATGTTGGCCAAAACTGGGCTTTTAAAAGGGCAGGAAACTACAAATATTATACAAAGTCAATGAAGTAAATAAAAAAGAAAAGCCATTTTTAATGATGTCAAAGAAAAACCAATTGTGCCTACAATTCTGTGGTTCTCCAGTGGTGTAAAGAGCCATTTAATGCATTTTCAGCCTTGTTATATTCATACCTTAGCCCTAGAACTCCTCCTTCTGCTCCCTGGGACTGATCTAAAAACCACCAAGTCCCATGTCTTCTAGAAAGACAGTGGAAGGCCATCTATGGGAGGTATTGATGATTTCTACATTTGCCCAAAAAATAAAAAAAGATTGTGTATGGCTTTGGGGTATGCCCAACTATAGGATATTATTCTAACTATCCTATTTCAAATACAATGGCATTTACTCTTTATACCTACCCTGAACCATATGACTCAGTTGCTCTCTTTATGTCTTTCAACCATTGGTCAGGTAAATTTCACAAAAGCAAGGGTTTCTCTACCACTATATACCCAGTACCTAGCATAATTCTGTAACTGAAACCTACTAGGTGTTTGTTATATGTTGAATGATTAAATAAATGAACAAATGACATGATTTTTAATGAAATGTTTTTAAATGGCCTATAGATGTATTGAAGGTTTATCAAATTTACACATAATTTCTGTAAGATATGGCTTCTTAGTAGAGACAACTACAATTTTAGCATAATTTAAACCTTGAAATAATATTTGTTATGACATTATAAATACAACACACCTGAAAATTCTGTTTCAAAAATAATTTCATATATATTATGAAGCTGTTTTTTAAAAATAATTTCATGTATAGCATGAAGAATATATAATTTTGTTTCTTGAGTTGTTTTAAAATTATGCTTCTAACTTAAAAATAAGTTTTAGAGGGGAAAGATTATTGGAACATTAATGGAAGTATTTCACATTATTTAGGGAACATTTTACAAATGATAAGTAAGTAACATAGTTTAAAAAAATACATCCTATATAGATGATTAAAATGCTGGAACAAGTTCAAGTAGAATGTATGGAAAAAAATTAAAACTCTCCATATGTCACTTGCTAATGGTATTAAATTGCCAGAAACAGCAGATATTTATTTCAGAGATAAAATGAAACTAATACATATATTATATATCATAAAAATTTATTTATGGATTATATAAATTCCTTCATTTTTGTTGTCTTTTTTTGTCATTTTATGATTTCTAAAAACAATGGATTATAAATGTAATTCAAATTAGCAAGACCTGCTTCTATTAATATCTCTGCTAAAACGTGGAATGGAAAAGGTTAGAATTACATGTGAAAATTAAGTTTTTAAAAATCCACTCAATTACTATTCCAAATTAGTATGTATAATAGAATATAAACATAGACATTATATTCTCAAGTAAATTAAAAATATGCCTTATATCTGGACTATTCCATTATATTTTAGTTAAAACATTTCAAGTAAGGCATAACAAAATTTTAAAAAAATAAGCTTTAGAGAAGATGACAAAAATGATCAATAAAGAAAGACTTCTAAAATTTATAAGTTTGAACTTTGAGGATCAAACAGTTTACAAAAACAAAAAGTATATCTTCTTAGCCTTGGCCTTGCCAAAAAAAAAAAGTATAATCTGATATTAGGGAGGGGCAAAAATAAAGACACAAATCAATGTGAACTGTAGAAATAAATAGCCTTACAAAATAGGTATATATTTTTAAATATGTTAAATAATACAAACAGTAATATTTTCCTTATTAAGGGAAAGTTTGCTGAGATTAGCAGGCATGTTATGTAGAAGCATAATTAAGATTATAGAATAATTATAAACTTTCAAGATATTGATTCAAGATGATGTCATTCAAATAAGTAGAAGCACATTAAATACATAAATATATCGAATGAATAAATAATATATAGAAAATGGCAGTGTAAACATGCTAACATAAGAATTTAAATGGCATGTTTCTTATATTCTTCCCTTTAAAAATCTAAAAAATTGGTATCATTTAAAAAGTGGTACAGTAAGGCATAAATCAATTCATTTTTATCAGAAAAATTTTGGTGTCCCAAAAGACTTTGTGTATATGTATGTTGTATGTATATGCATACAAATGATAAAAATGTAAACAGATATTTGTATATTTATTTATTGCTTCTCTTCTATACTCACTGCATTTTTAAAATATGCAACTAAAATTACAGTTTCTATGTGTAGTTTTTGAATTATAAAAAAACTACACTTAATATCTAAAAGGAATAGTTTTATACCTGTAATGCAAAAAACACTTTTCTCCATGGTTCTAGAGGGAGAAAATTCTGAATAAGTAGCACAACATATAACAATTTTACTGTGGAGTATTTTTTAATATCCAGGGTATTGGGATTTCATCATTTGTCATTACAGTGAACATTTTAACTAGTGGCTCCAAGAATTAATCCAGTGTGTATCCATGTCCTGGATTCTCACTAGTGGTATTTTTTTTTTTTTTTACCGTACAATCAAGTAGAAATAAGCAGTATATGGCAAGAAGATAGATTACCAAAATAACAGATATACTTGGCTAAAAAATTTTCTCTCTGCTTCTTTCCAAATTTCAAAGGAATTTCACAGGTGATCAATAATTTGTTTATATATCCAGCAATAGAAAAGCATACTATATAAAGCTTTGTTTGAAAAGGCCTTAACAAGGAGTTTATAATTTGGTTAAATCACCCTAAATGGTTCAGAAGAATGTAGCTGCCATTTTTATCTTTTGTCAGGGATTATAATTTGAATTAGTGGCAAGATAATAGTGTTGAAGATTTCCAAGCAAGTAGTTACACAGAGCACAAATTTAACCAAAAAATTGTGTCTGACTCTAAAAGAGCCCAGTTGCCCTTATGAGTTTATTAAAATTCAGAGTTTCATATCCTTGCAAAGCAGTAAGAGAAAGCTTACTCTTTCCTGTATGGCCCAAGATCAAAGTGAAACTAGAGCATTAATAAATAAAACAACAACAAAAACTTTTAATTTTATTAAGTAATCTGAATTCTTAATTAAGCATTAACTCCCTTTAGTTGTGTTCAACTTATTTTAAATGTTCTAGAAAATAATTTAAATTGTTTTCATATACACAATCATGTCATTAATGTTTACTAATTGATTTTCCTTCTATTTGTTAGTTCAGTGCATGCTCAGTAAGTGTAGACAGTGACAATTCAGTGCAGACACTGACAGTTGATAAAAAAGCAAAGGTTCCATTTCTCTGGAGACTGCTAACTTTTATATAAATGTTATATAAAATCAAAAATTCCAATGAAATGTAATCTTAAATAAGAAAAAGGTATCTCTCAGAAACTAATTAAATAATTTAATTTTAAAGCTTAAAAAGTTTAGGAAGTGATGTCACAAATTTCATGCCATTTATTCCTCCCTAACCTTTACTTTTAGAAACTACAGGAGAGAAGGGGGAGGGGAAGATAGTAAAAAAAAAAAAAATGTAGCTTAAATCAAATGCAGCAGAAAAATTCCTTATAGCCTCACTTTTTTTTTAAGAATGCAAAACAAAGACACTATTCATTGCTCCCCTTATGGGGATGCTTACTATGCATATCTCTATCACAACTAAGCCAAAGCTCAATAGATAGGAGGCGCCATAATTTTCCACAACAAAATAAAATAAAGCTTACCTTTGTATGTGGTTCCTGTCTCTTACCAGGCAAAAACTGGAAATCTGGGGTATCATCTCCATAACTTTCTTGGTTGGCTCAGAAATATTGCTTTTAAAATCTGATTGGGTCTCTTTTTGCTGCAATAGCTCCTGTTTGGCATATTCTTTGAGCCTTTTGTAAAGGGTGCGTAGGCCCTGCGCTGTTCGAGAAGGACGGTCTACTCCAATTGCATTATAGTTAACAGCTATGATATCCCAACACCTATTCTTTTCCACTATTACTGAATGTTTATTAGTGTGTTCTTCGAGAATTTTCACATATGGCTTCACAAGCTTTAGCAAATCAAGCTTTTCAGATAAGGTAAAATTGGAAGATCTAGCCTTTCCTACCATTGTTCTTTTCAAATTAAGTAGGCAGTTTCAGAAACCACCAAGCAGCCTTCAGCTCTGCCCAGCTCTTTTCACAAACAGAAAAAAGATCAGGCTTAACTAGGCTAGCCTCATTTAGGCCCACGCCTACAGGGGAGGGTTTATTAAAATTCCTCCAGCTTAAGCTGACGCAGGTTCAGGAAATCTGCTTAAGCCAAGCCTGACCTACATAAAGCTTCGCACTGAAGAAGACAGGAAGGTACAAGCAAAACACACTTGTGTATAAAGGAAACAGCTCGAGATAGGATTTAATACACAAAGGTATAGAGTTAAGCATGGAACACAGCTAAAAATTAGCTAATTTAGTGAAAATATTGAATTTCCACATATGTATGCCTAGCTGATAGACTGAAACTGCATTGCAGTATCACTTTAATAAAAACAAAAGAGGAACTGTTTTGGGCTATTTGTTTACAAATCCAGTAGACAGAAAACTAAAAGATATGAGTGGTGAATGTAGTAATTCCTAACGGAGCCCCTCATCACCGTTTCCAAGCTGAGTATTCTCCCTTACAAAATCTGCATAATGCTGGTCCTGCTGTCAATCAGGAATTGCATATCCTCTAGCTAGTTAGGTTACACCCAGACTCAGACTCCACAGTAAAGCTAAGCTTCTCCTTCATTTTGCAATCTACATTAGCCCCTGCATATTTTTTTCAGTTATTTAAGAAGAAATTTTTGTTGAACAGGAAATCTAAAAAGCAAATAAAAATTAAGTTTTTAAAGCAATGGATTATTCTAGCTGTAATGTATGTGAATAGGCTAGTCTGCTTTATCATGTGTAAAAAAAATCACTATTCGTGGTGAGAAACAGCATAATCATGCCTTAAGACTCCACACAACAAAATCACATTTGCTACTATAATAGAGCAGGATTTTTATTTAGCTATATTCACACAATTCGGACTACGAAAGGAAACAGCTAGTCTAGCCATTTTCAAGGCCACCGGTTTTAACGCTTACAATATATTTTCTAATCCCAATCTGAAAATATATGATAAATAACGTAAGCAAAGCAAGCCTATTTTTTCATGATACACATTCCTCCAAATAGGAGAATAAATTAGAACATACTTGAACAGAGTTCGATTCAATCAAACAATTACTGAACATCTATAAAAATACCCCCAAGAACTGTGGAAGCCCCAAGGAAATCAAAGGTGAATTTAGATACAGCCTCTATCCAGGGAACTGCAGTTTCACAGAAATGCTATAAATTCTCAATTGTCTTTTCCCCCCATTCTTTTAACAAAAGAGATGCAAATTAAATTTATTGAATTCTCACTATGAGCCCAACAACAGAAATGTGTGACTAAGGCAAGGATCTCAATCAACTGAGGTTTATTAAGCCAGCTTTAGGGGACTTCCAAGAAAAATACAAGCCACAGATGTATCTGTGCCTGCTTTTCCAAAGAGGTTTTCAGGAGGTTTAGTATGTGTACATTCCCTCAAAGGGGAGCAATGTAGGAAGAGGGGCAGGTAGGCAGTAAGGGAAATGGTTACATTCTTGTGAGACTTTAGTGAGCCCAGGAAATCTACATTTTATATAAGAAAAGGTAAATGTTTGAAGAGAAAAAGAGAGTAAAGGAAGAATCAATTATGCAGACATCTCTGGGTAGGTGGAAGAATGATTCTGCTCCTCTTGTCTGTGCTCTGCACCTGGGAAGATAAGCTTATAATCAACATTATCAGTGTGGAATCAAAGAGACTTTAGTTTTAGGAGCTAGACTTAGACTGCAGATCTAAAGTTACAATTGGACTGTCCTTGCTATGGGAGGCCAGCAAAGAAATTACTTACGAATGATCTGTGGGGGCAGTCTTTCATAAATGCATGAAGCCTTTCACCTTTCCTTGGGGATCTGGCTAATGCATAATGTTCGTAATAGCTATTCATTTGGAAGAGGCTGTTGCATGACTCATTCTCCAGGCTTAGCTTTCCCTTTTGCATAAGGGGTCCTGAGACTTTTTTTTTTAATTTTCTTTACAAGGCAGACAATGTTCTACAAATTTTAAATGTATTATCTGTCAGACAAAAAGTGAAAGATTGTCAAGTGTTCCATGGAATGCTCTAGGTGTTGTGTTGTCTGGCATACCCTACTGGGCAATGTGATTCTATACTAGTCCTACCCCTTTCACTGTTTTTGAGTAGTTTTACAGTAAATTGTTGAAAACTAATAGTAATGCAAATGATTCTTGTCATAGACATGCAAATTAAAAATTGGCCCGCCCCAAAAACAAAGTATTCAAAGTCATTCTAACTTTTTTTCAGCCTTTAAAACATTCAAAGAGAATCAAGGAAAGCAAGAACACAGGATATATACTTTATCTAGATATTTTGTTATTTTCAGAATTAAGGTATTGTGTTAAGAAATGAAATACTAAAAAAAAAGTTCAATCTAATTATCAAGGAAATATACACTAAAAATCATTTTCATCCATAGATTGGCAAAATTTTTTAAGATCGCAAATGTCAAGAGTGGATAAGGGAAAGAGTACACTTCTGCACTGTTGTTTTGTTTTTTTGTTTTTTTTTTGAGACAGAGTCTCACTGTGTTGCCCAGGCTAGAGTGCCGTGGCATCAGCCTAGCTCACAACAACCTCAAACTCCTGGGCTCAAGCTATCCTCCTGCCTCAGTCTCCAGAGTAGCTGGGACTACAAGCATGCACCACCATGCCTGGCTAATTTTTTCTATATATTTTTAGTTGTCCAATTAATTTCTTTCTAATTTTAGTAGAGACGGGGTCTTGCTTTTGCTCAGGCTGGTTTCGAACTCCTGAGTTCAAACAATCCGCCCGCCTTGGCCTCCCAGAAAGCTAGGATTACAGGCATGAGCCACCGCGCCTGGCCTGCGCTGTTGAAGGGAATGTAAAATGGATTTTGTATGGTGATCTGGGAGTATCTATTAATGTTATATGAGTAAAAAATCTAAAATTTTGGTAATTTTACTTCTCAGACTCTATCTTAGGAAAATACTAAAATGCACACAAGCAAAATGAAGCATTTTATGTAGAAGCGTAATATTGGAATCAATCTAAAAGCACATGAGCTGGGGACTAGTTAAAACCAGAGTACATCCAAGACCTGCCTGGGCAACATAGCAAGAACCCATCTCTCAAAGAAAAAAAGTTAACCAGGCATGGTGGTACACACCTGTAGTCCCAGCTACTCGGGAGACTGAGGCAGGAGGATCAGTTGAGCCTGGGAGTTCTGGGCTGCAGTGAGCTATCACCACAGTGCTGCTCTCCAACCTGGGTGATAGAGTAAAACTCTCTCTCAAAAAGATAATAACCACCCAAAGTTAAATATTTCTGTAGATACAGAATGTATCTATGTTATAGAGAATGCAGATACACACATACATATGAAAATGGACTCCAGATAATACTAGAATTCTGCTATACAATATAATAGCCATGAGCAACATGCAGCTATTGAGCATTTTAAATGTGGCTACTGAGACTGAGGAAATGAATTTTAAATTTTATTGAACTATAATGAATTTAAACAAAATTTATAAACTGAGGCAGCATAGTTTTCCCTTGAAAACAATTTTACTATTTTGTTAGAATTACATTTTACCTTAATTTTTCCATTACATATGATAATGTCAAAAGATAAACTTACAACAAATTTAGTTTAAAAATCTCAAGTGGCTTTTATTTGAGATTCATGATTTAGGGCAGAATTCATTCCACAAAACTGAATGAAAACTCCCACTTGGCAGTGGAAGAAGAGTGGGGTTTGTAAGGTAGAAATAAGGAAACAGAACAATAGAAGAAATGGTTAATATGAGGTTACTTCAGCTTACTTTTTTGTGAGAGTTAAAGCAAAGGGAACTTTCCTATTACTCCAACGCAGGTAAACTACAATCTCCTTTTTTCAGGAAAAACTGGTCTGTTTTAGGATCTGCTTCCCTAAAGCTTCAGTTTGATTACGTGGCATTTAGTATGAGTGACTCTTATTTTGGCTTCATCTGATATGCGGGAGCCTAGTGCAGGAGCTCAGTCCAAAACGATGGCCTCCCATAATTTTTATTTGACAATACTATTGTTTCTAATATTACTGACAAGGACTCCCTCCTTGGTCAAACATTAGTCAGTCTCTTCTGAGCCCTCTTCTCCACCAGGCCTTGTCCTTGGTCTGCTGAGGCCAGTTTATATTGACTCCCCCCACCCCTAATACCTAATCAAGTTCCTCTTCCCATCCACTCCTAATACCCACCCAAGTTCCAATGGTAATTTTTCATGCACTAACTCTCTCACCCTACAAGTTGACTATAAATCCCTGTTGCATTGGGAGTTGAGTTCAATCTCTCCCCTATAGCAATAGTACTGAATAAACTCTTCCCTTGCCTCTTTAACCTGCCTGGTGCAATTTTCCCTTGACATTACACATAAACACTTCACCAAGGTAGTAGATATTAACAAACTGATTCAGTTTGAATGATTTTTCTTCTATGCACTGGTATAACACTGTAATGTATTTATTTGAATATTTCATGTAGACAGCACAAATTAGTGACACCCTATGTAAATTATAATTATTAATCTGAAGTATTTATTGCAATCCTAATTATATTATCTTTCTAGTTTAAAAAATTAGAATGGACAGGTTTTTAATTTAAAAAGAGTATGTTACTGATGTAAAATTAAGCGGAAAATGGCCAGGCTTGGTGGCCCACCCCTATAATCCTAGCACTTTGAGAAGCTGAAGCAGGAGGAATGCTTAAGGCCAGGAGTTCAAGACCAGCCTTGGCAACATAGAGAAATCTTGTCTCCACAAAAAGTAAATTTTAAAGTTTTTTAATGTTTAAAAAAAAAGAATTGAGTGGAAAATACTGTGTTCAACTTTTTAAAGGAGACTATGAAAAGTGTCATGGATGTAGTTGTTAAAAACATTAGGAATATGTGTGCAAATGTTTTCAATCACTGCCAGTTATGAAGTGGTAAAAGAAATAGAATAATTTTTTTGTTCTTTGACAATGCTTGCTGATTTAGTCATCAAGTTTTCTAAAGAATTATTATACTGTCTAAGAGTGAAAAAACTCAAATTGTTTTTCTTCTGCTCTCACAACAATCAGCACAAGAATTCTGTGACCAAATGTGTAGGGGTTTCATCCAACATACCAAGTAAGCAATCAATTTTGCAGCAGACACCAGCTGGGTATCCTCCGATTCAATTTCAATGCTATCTACCTGCAGATACTATCAGATCCCACAGGTTGAGAGACCAGTCCCACAAGACTGCCTGCCCCCACCAATCACAAGTCCAAGCCTCTAAACTTCCGACCAATCAGCTTCAAGTGGAGTTTCCATGACCCTCTTCAGGTTTGATTAATCTGCTAGGGGAGCTCACAGAACTCAGGGAAACATGTTTACAAGTTAATGATAAAGGATATTATAAAGGATACAAATGAACAGCCGGATATAAGAGATGCATAGGGCAAGGTATGGGGGAAGGAGAGCAAAGCTTCCATGTCCTCTACAGGCATGCCACTCTCCAGAAACCTCCACGTGTTCAGCTATCTGGAAGCTCTCCAAACCCAGTCCTTTTGGATTTGTATAGAAGCTTCATTACATAGTCATGATTGATTGAATCACTGGACATTGGTGACTAATTTTACCTTCAGTGTCTCTCCCCAACCCCTCTCTGGAGGTTGGGGGAGTGAGACTGAAAGTTCCAACTCTCTAATCATGCCTTTGTCTTTCAGGTGATCAGCTCCCATTCTGAAGCTAACTAGGGGCTGCTAGCCATCAATCATTCCCTAGCATACAAAAAGACATCACTTTGGAGCTTGTGAGGATTTTAGGAATTGGTATCCAGGAAACAGGATCAAAGACCAAATACATATTTCACAATACCATAACTCCAACTCAAGATTTTTTTGAAACAAAAGGAATGCATGCCAAACATTCGGTAATCAAAGGCAAAAAATGGAAATGAAATTTATGTTCTGTCATATCACACTGCGTATGTATGAAGTAAATGGATGCTCCAAGGAAAAGGAGGGCTTATTTACAAGAGACCTAGTTAGATAATTTACATTTTTGCTTTTGTATCTTTTTAAATTAACAAGTAAAATTATATATATTTATGGTGTACAACATTTTCATATATATTTACATTATGAAATGGCTAACTCAGGTCGGGCATGGTGGCTGATGCCTGTAATCCTACCGCTCTGGGAGGCCGAGGTGGGAGGATTGTTTGAGGTCAGGAGTTCAAGACTGGCCTGACCAAGAGTGAGATACCATCTCTACTAAAAATAGAAAAAATTAGCTGGCCAATAAAAAATAGAAACAAAAAATTAGCTGGGCATGGTGGCGAGAAAATAAAATTCATATGGAACCACAAAAGACCCAGAATAGACACAGAAATCCTGAGCAAAAAGAAAAAAGCTGGCAGGAAGATCACTTGAGCCCAGGAGTCTGTGGTTGCTGTGAGATAGGCTGATGCTACGGCACTCTAGCCTGGGCAAGAGTGAGACTCTGCCTCAAAAAACAAAAAAAAAAAATAATGAAATAGCTAAATCAAGTTCTTTAACATATGCATTGCTTCATATAATTTTTTGCAGTGAAAATACTTAACATGTACTCTCTTAGCAATTTTCAAGTGTAAAATATATTGTTGTTAACTATAGTCACTCTGATGTACATATAAATAGATCTCTTGAACTTATTCCTCCTATACTAAAATTTGGTATCCTCTGACCAACATCTTCCCAACCTCCCTACACCCCAGCCTCTGGTAACTACCACTTTACTCTCTGTTTCTATGAGTTTCACTTTTTTACATTCCACATACAAATGAGATCATAGAACATTAGTATTTTAATGCCCAGCTATTTCATGTCATCCAAGTTCATCCCAATTGTTGCAAATAACAAGATTTCCTCCCTTTTTTTAAGGCAGATATTCCATTGTGTATATATACCACTTTTCTTTATCCACTCATCTGTTGATGGGGAAATTCTGTTCAAAGTGAACATTTTGATAACATAAATAAGTAATATTATACATTTTTCTAACATGAATCTATATACAGAAATTTTTAATTATAATTAAGTGTTGTGTAAATTACCTACAAAAACTATGAGAAAAATTTAATAGTTTATGAATATTGAGAAATTTAGAATTGTTTTTTAATTTATACAATACTCTTTTGAATTCAATGTCAGTAATACCAAGTTGACAGACTTAATAAATTTACTTGTACAGACATACATTTGAAACTGATATGCTTTTGTTTCCAAATCAAACTAATTCTTATAAAAAAAGATGAACTAGTTCTGTCAAATATAAACAAAAATTTAAAAGTCAATTCAACTAGCAGACTATTTTTAAGTATATTTAGAAGAACATGGGTATGCAAATCTATTTTTTTAACTGTAAATATCATAAAATTTAATGATCAAGAATTTGAAATAAAAAATAAGCATACAACTAAAAACTTGCTGTAAATTTAAAAATGTATACGATTATTCAAAAACTTAGTAGGGGCCGGGCATGGTGGCTCATGCCTGTAATCCTAGCACTGTGGGAGGCTAAGGCAGGTGGATTGTTTGAGCTCAGGAGTTCGAGACCAGCCTGGGCAAGAGCGAGACCCTGTCTCTACTAAAAATACAAAGAAATTAGTGGACAACTAAAACTATATAGAAAAAATTAGCCGGGCATGGTGGCGCATGCCTATAGTCCCAGCTACCTGGGAGGATGAGGCAGGATTGCTTGAGCCCAGGAGTCTGAGGTTGCTGTGAGCTAGCCTGACGCCACGGCACTGACTCTAGCCAGGGCAACAAAGTGAGACTCTGTCTCAAAAAAAGTATCATGGTCATGAAACAGGAAAAACCAAAGATCTACACCAGGATGAAATAAGGGAGATTTTAAATATATGACAACTAAGCGAAATGTGTGATTCTAAAATAGGTCTTTTGCTATGCATTATTGGGACGGTTGGTGAAACTTGAATGAGGTCTAAGAATTAGATGATAATAAGGTATCAGTGTTAATTTCTGATTTTAATGGCTGTACTGTGGTCACACAGAAAAATGATTTTGTAAAAAGTACAAACCAAAGGATTCAGGAGTGATGGGGACATCAGGTCAGCAGCTTACTCTCAAATGGTTCAGGGGAAAACTGTTTTTCCTTATATCTCCAACGTTTCTGTAAATAACTTTCAAAATTTCAGAAAATCCTATTATTTTAAAAAGGGATTTTATGGTGTTACCATACAAATTTCTCTAATTAGGCCAAACACTACAGTTAGATCAACCTCATGGATTTAAAAATAAAAATCCCGTATATGCCATGCTGATCTGTACCTATTGTGGCTATTTTTTTCTCCCTGTAACTTAAGCTCCCAGTAAGCAAGTGATACATTAAATGTCAAAAACATTTAAATTAAACTTTAAACACACTATTAAAACCAAAACAAGTACTTACCTTCATGGGCTGAGCTAAAAATCCTGTAGGCTGACTTAAGTCATTTGTAGGCAAAAAGCCAGGCACATTACGTGCAAACTCTTCATAAACAGCCAGCTGCTTTGGGTCCACACCACCAACCTTGGAAGAAGAAAACCTATTTTGACAGGATTCATTCCACAATCAATAGAAAACTTTTTTGTAAGTGCAAAGTTTACATGCAGATTAAGCACAAGGGTTCTGAGAATATAATGACATAAGAATCATTACAACATATAACAGCGTGATTGAATATACATGGTGCACATAAATATAACTCAGAAGAGGGTTTCCCATTCCCTTGAATCCCATAAAGGATGTATAAATTCATTTGCATTGGAAAATGCCTCAAATGGGACTGTTCCAGTTCAACTCTCCCTTGGAGCTGGTAAATATTATCAGATTTCTCACCACCTTGTTGGGAACAATAAGCAACCACCAATAAAAACACAAACACCAAAAAATGCAACTAGAGAAGCCCAAGTTGGGAAACATAAATACTAACAGGCACATAAACTCTTTATAGTACCACTTCAACAACCTGGAAGGGTGAAGGAATCTACGCAATTTCCATACGTGCTCAACAGGCAGTGTTTAAGTGAAGTGCTATTAAGGTAAGCTGCTTTCTCAGAAACCACATTTAACCCTGCTTTCCAAGTCCCGATAAAAAGTGGAACATAAAAACACAAGATAGGGCAGGGAGAGACAGAGCGCTGATTCTCACTTTCAGCCTGATTTGCTCTGGCATCCTCTCAGCTTGGTATGTTAATACAACTGGATCACAGTATCTGCGCCCTTCTTGCCTGGCATGTTTTCTCAGCTCAAATTCCTGCAAACAAAAAAAGTCACTGAGGTTCTTGTTATAAGGCACTTTCTTAAATTAAAAAAAAAAAATTTTAAAAGGCAAATGCTAAACACTTACAGTTGCTAATCTCTTGTCCATCTCAGGGCCTGCTTTTTCTACTGCAGTCTTCTGAATAAAACAGCAAGCTAATTCACAATTGTCCTGAGCTAACTGAGCTGCTGCCTGATCCATCATTTCCCTTTGTTGTGGGGAAGCAGTCTATGGAGGGGATAGGGAGGAAAATGAGTAAAAGTTGATGTAGACAGACAGATAAGATAGTAGGAAATGCAGTGCATCTGAAAGGTATGTAAGTCTGGCTCTATGTATCAATCTACTGTGACCTTGAAATAGGCTTAACAATTAGCTTCCTCATTTATAACATGAAAATGCCCTAAACATCTATCAGTTTGTTCTGAACATGATGAGCAATATGAAAGCAGTAAACAAAGGAATCATAAATGATGACATCTGAGATTCAAAACTAGTAACTGCATTACTTTAAGAGAGAATATGTGCTTATGTGTATACACACATTATCACTTTCAATTATTTTGTAGTACCCTGCTCAAACTGCTTTAATTTAAATTCTTCACGGATAATAGAAATAAGATTGTCAGCTTACTGTATGTTCTTTTTAAATCTTTCACTTCTTTCCTTTAGACAGGGTGCTGGTTTGTCACCCAGGCTGGAGTGCAGTGGGCCATCATAGCCCATTGCAACCTCAAATTCCTGGGCTCAGGCAATTCTCCTGCTAATTAGCCTCCCAACTAGCTAGGACTACAGGTGTAGACCACCACAGCTGGCTGATTTTTTAATTTTTTGTAGAGATAGTGTCTCGCTATGCTGCCCAGGCTGGTGTTAAAACTCCTGGCCTCAAGCAATCCTCTCATCTGAGCCTCCCAAAGTGTGGAATTACAGGTGAGTCACCACAACCAGCCCTCAATCTTTCATTTCTTTAACAAATATTTGGGTATCTATACTATTTGCCAAACACTGTGCTGGGGAATACAACAGTGAGCAGGGGTAGTGATAAACCAGGTATGATGCTTGGCCTCAACAAAATTTGTAATTTAAAAAGAAGGAAAACATCAAACAAATATGGTGATTATTAAGTGGTGGTAATGCCCACTGCCACAGGCAAAGCGGGGGAAAATCCTGGCAGACACGCAGTAATGAATGAGCTTTGGACCACACCAAGGAAATAACCAACTTACACGGAGGGCTGAGGCAAAACTGTTTTTCAGGTTGGTAGATATGCTCATGAGCAAAGGTTCCCTGCAAGTAATCATAGCCATTCCAGCTGTCAAGTTACGCATCATATGATGAGCTGCTATTCGCATTCGAGATTCCTCAGAATCCAGGGCAAAATCCTTCCTGACTATTTGCTCACAAGTAGTCATGGCAATCTTAATTGATCGATCCACCACAGGATGGACTAGCTCTTGGACAGCCCGTTCAATTGCTTGACGCACACACTGCTTCAACTGTGGATGGGCCTGAAACAAGGGAATCTAGACAGGGGAAAAAGTAAAATAAGTGAATAGCTTGATAGCTTGTTTAAATAATACAACCCAATTCCTATTGACAATCACACCCATACACTCATAATTTTGGAAATCACTTCAAGGTTAAGCAAAACTACCAATTTCTACTTAAAATTAACCAATGAAAAATTCAGGAAACAGGAGTTGGGCTAAATAGAGGGGAAGTTATTCAGAATACTCTGTGATACATAATAACAGGTATATATGATTTGTTTAAATTTAATAGGCAAACTGTTATAAGATACCTTAGCAGCTTAAAGACACATTACTTGCTTCATTAAAATTTATGGCTCAAGTACTCTCTTAAAAAATCAACTCCTCTATTAGCCTGTAAAAACACCAAAAGAATCAAGTTTACAGAGAAAAGGCTTCCTACAAAAACTATTATTGCTACAAACAATTCCTCAGAATAGCAAGCATTTTACATTGTCTACTGAAGTCTTTCACTTCACCTGAAAGACTGTTTCTGATCTTGTGTTTTTGGTATAATTTATGCCCCAATACTTACCTTGGTCCTTTTAACTTATTAGATATGAGGAACCAATATAAACGATGTCTATCTAGTCATTTTGACTATTTTTGAGAGAGAGAAAAAAGTTGCCATTGTACTACATAGCAGTTCTAGACCCCTACTCTCTCTGACAAAAGTCTACAACCCAGGAATCCAGAGGGAAGTAGAAAGAGGAAGAGAAGGTGACCAAACAGTTTGCTTTGTCACAAGCTAGGAATCAGGGGATGGAGCAGTGTTTACTTACTGTTGGGTTTAGAGTAATGTGTGGTGCCAGGCCTGCGAGGGAATAGACGTTGATGTCGTGGTAGCTGTACTGTGGCTGTGGTGGAACTGTGGCTGTACAGGTGGTGCTGGTAGCCGGTGTGGTAGAAGTTGCTAAAAGTAGTAAGAGACAAAAACAGCACATTTGTCGACTTTACTACAAAATTAGCTGGATAGTAAGTGGTCACTATCCAGTTAAAATAATTGGGTGGGGAGTGGGGAAGAGATGTCACAGGTCATATCTTTCCCACCCTAAAAGAGATATTCTGTTATTTTAACAGAGACGCAAACAAAGCATTAAAACTATGTCAGTGGCAGTGCCCCCAAAGCATAGAAATCAATGGAGTGGTTATGTCACATTAGCAGACCCAAGTCTTATAGGTTTAGAACTCTAAGACAGATGTCTGTTTTCAACCTAGCCTTTTCCCTGGTTTACACCTGGGGATTCTTGGCTGCTGGGGGCTGAGAGACAAAGAAAAGCAGATTTATTCTAACCACACCACCCAATCATTCAAAACCTCTACACATACCACCACCACCACCACCACCACCATCCTCATCATCATCATCATCATCATCATCACCATCACCACCACCACCACCACCCACTCCCCCACTCTCCAATCCTCTTGCTATAGACAAAATAATCCATTCTACCTGGTCTGACCACCCCCAAGGTTGAGAGATAACACAGGCCATCATGCCATGCAATATTTCTAAGACTCCAAACAACATAAGACAAGACCTGGCCTATATGGGATATGAGGAACAAATGATTAAATCATATTCCATTAAGAATGCCATATGAGCTGCTAGAGTGGAAGCTAATAAGGTGACAAAATGTCTAGTCATTACTAACTGTACATGATAATTAAGAAGGCTTGCAAAAAAAAGTATACAAAGTTTCAGCACCACATACCTTATGTAGGAAAATTATAGTTCCCTATAGTCATGGAAATGTACCATTTAAGACAATATTCTGGCTAACGGATGGCTAGAATAATCAATACACTCACTTGTGGTTGTAATGGGAGGGAGTTCTTCTGGCTGCTTGACATCTTTCTTTGGAGCAGACAGTTGCTCATCTAAGTTCTTTAGGCGATCTTTATCCTTTAGGAGGTTTCCAGGTTTTAGTTCATTGATGTCTAATGCAAGATTCTTGCAGAGGACCTCAATCTCAAACTTCAAGTTTAACTGCGTAATTTCAGTATTTGGTAAGAATTTTAAAAAGAAAAATTTAGTTTTATTCATAATATACTCCACTCTCAACTCAGATGTTACAGCGCTTCCAGCAAAATACTCTGCCTGCCTTTACTATAAATTTTAAATGCGAAGGCAGAGAATGTTCCAAGAGACAAAGAAGCAACAAATTACCTTTAAGTCATGTTCCTGATGTAGCTCAGCTAATACATTCATAATTGCCATTGTCCAAGGGTTTGGTGGCCTAAAAACCTAAACAAAAGCTAATATGTTAAACCGACCCAGTGCCCTTTAATTTGGATTATTTAAAACAGTTGACCATTTATACCAATATGACCAAAACAAAACCCTCAGCCATCCCACCTATATCATAATTCAGAAAACACCAAAACCACTCATTAGAATCTTTCCTATAATGGTCTCTCAAATTGGAAATATGAGTTCCACAGAGGGAAACAGACCTCACCAGCTTTATGTTCATATGAACTAAGGAAATAATCTCTTGAGCCCTGTGCTGAAACAAATCAACTCTTACAAATTAGCCATGGATAAAATTATTAAAATCTACTCACCACACTACGAATGCTAGACTCTAAGACTTTGGCAACAAAGGGCACTACATAGAGCAATTCTTGTTGTCCTTTAACATAAGCCTCTAGCAGCAAAGATTTCACATCCAAGTCCTGAAATTGAAAAAATATTTTCAAAAGCTAGGAATACACTTCAAAAGGACTTTACAAAGTGCTCAAAGAAAGGTATTTTGCTAAGCTCATCCCCCACACAGGAATCCAGGAATCAACATAATATCCAACTCTTGCCTTATCAAAAAGAAGGTGTGAAAAATCACAGCTTGTAGGCTTTGTTTTTAAATCCTAATATATGCAGGGACACAAGGGTGTAATGAGGAATTCAAAACACAGGCCAAAATCTTACAAAAACCCAATAATTGGCTGGGCGCAGTGGCTCACGCCTGTAATCCGAGCACTCTGGCAGGCCGAGGCGGGTGGATGACTCAAGGTCAGGAGTTCGAGACCAGCCTGAGCAAGAGCGAGACCCCGTCTCTACTAAAAAAAAAAAAAGAGAAAGAAAGAAATAAAAAGAAATGATCTGGATAACTAAAAATGTATATATATAGAAGAAATTAGCCAGGCATGGTGGCACACGCCTGTAGTCCCAGCTACTCAGGAGGCTGAGGCAGAAGAATCACTTGAGCCCAGGAGTTTGAGGTTGCTGTGAGCTAGGCTGATGCCACGGCACTCACTCTAGCCCGGGCAACGAAGCGAGACTCTGTCTCAAAAAAAAAAAAAAAAAAAAAAAAAAAAAAAAAAAATTTGGAAAATACAGAAAAGCACAAAAAAAGATCAGCTGTAATCTCACCACCCAAAGATAACCATGGTGAGGCTTTATCTCCTAGTTTTTCTTAAAGTTCACGCACGCACACACTCACACACACTCATATACTCATGTACATCCCTACACATATTGACAAATACTCATTCACCCACATCACGCACACATTTACATACACATATGTCACTTTTTATTATAGCCTGATACATTTAATGTATGCATATCTTAAAAAATTTAGAAACAGGATCATGGAACCATGAACATGTCACCATTTTGTAAACAGATTTTTTCATTAAACAAAATATTGAGAGCCTTTCCCTCAGGTCATTAAATATTCTTCAACATAATTTAAAGTGACTGCACAGTGCTCCATATCTTGGGTATATTATAAGGCATATCATTTTATCTGTCCTCAGTTGTTGGTTATCCATACTATAGATTTTTGCTATTATAAACAACACTGTGATAAACATCTTTGTAGAGAAATCTTTGAAGGGGTAGGTAAATTTGTAGTTGTTTGTTTATGTGTGTCTACTCCCAGCCCTGATTTTGAACCTTTCTAGGCAGAGTCTGCGTCTGATGCGTTTTTGTGACCCCAAAGCCGAGCTTGGCTCCTGGCTCCTGGCTCGCTACAGACATCCAGCAATTGTTGAAACCGAATTGCGTCTCTGGAGCATGGGCTCTGGGCTGAGGAACTGGGATGGTGGGTGACACGAAAGGAGCCCATCTTCCCCGCTACAACACTCAGGGGTCCTCAGCGCCCCCATGCTGGGCCTGCCAACTTCTCCCAGGAAAAAACATTCCGGAGCGCAGAGCCTCTGGCCAGCCAGGAGGCTCACTGAACTGCCCCCTTAGCTCTCATCTTCCCAGGAGAACCAAGCCTTGCCTCGCCTGCCAGGGCCCTCCCCTTCCTACCGCTCTCTGACTCTCTGTTCTTTTGTTGTGTCTTCAAGCTGAAGACCCAGCCCACAGAGCCCTATCCCCTGCCCGTTACTGCTGGAGCAATGCCATGGGGGGCTCTGGGCTCCCTGTGCAGCAGCTCCCTCTCTGGTCCCCGCTTCTGACAGCGCAGACCACCTGGCCCCTGGGAAGTGGCCACAGGGCACACCTTACCTCTGCCTCCGCCTCCCCTGGGACCTTTGACTCCTCCTGGGGGGGTGCTTTCGGCAGATGCTGACATTATTACTACTAATATGGATTTGCAGACTCATGAATATTTTGAAGCTGAGACCCAGCTCCCAGTTTTTACGTGGGTCTTTACGAAAGAGAGAGCAGTAAGAGACAAAAGCTGAAGGTAAAACTTACTAATTTCATTTCCCCTCTCCAACACCCATGCTCCCAACCTCTTGGAATTTCCTCTCTTCTTTTTGATTTGTAATCTCTTCTTTTCCTCTCTCTTCTCTCCGTTTTTCCCTCTTTCTCTCCTTTCTCTGCCGCTGTCTCAGCTCTGACACACTCTCCCACCCTCCTGTCCTCCTCTCCCCTCCTCTCCTCTTCTTTTTCAAGTTTTTTTTTTCTTTTAACTTTCAAGGTCATTCCGGACTCCTGACGCCGCCAGTCCCGCGGTGAGACGTGAGCGCCATTGGCGTCCGTGGCCTCTGTTTCCGTGGCAACCCAGTAACCATTAATTTTCAATTAAAGGAGACAAAAAGCTCGATGACAGCTCCAGGTCTGCTGAAGATGTCAAGAATCTGTATTAATATACAGCAAGAGAGCATAATTGTGTGTCCATCTTCCAGAGCAGCGAAAAATGGAGGGATAATTACCAGCTCGAAAGCCACTCTGTAATTTAGTTCTTACTGTCACCACAGCCCTACACATTAGCATAAATTAAAAGCAGAGTTTATTGTTATCAAAGTGCATTGATATCGCCAGACCCGCTTTCTTTCTTTTAACTGTTTGTTGTGGGTGAGTGACTCCTCAACTCTTGCCAGGGTCTCACCGGGGTGGGGAGAGCGAAGTGTGGCTGCCAGACCCCAAAGGTCTTGGCCATTTCTGCCATCCTTCCGCAGGGCAGATGGGGACAGGGGTCAGGGTATTGCCCCTCTGCTGGGGTCTGGGGATGGTGGTGGAAGGGGCTTGGATAGCTATTCACTTTTCATATGTGAGTGCTTTGTTTTGCCTAAGAGCCCTCCAGCTTTCTCCAGAGGAGAAAGAGCTGCCCCATCTTGGGGCTGCCTTCAGTGCCTGCTAAGTACAGGGCAGGGGGCGGGTGCCCGGAGTCAAACTGTTAAACAAAGGAATAAGCAGAACACGAGGGGTCTCCTCTCCGAGGGTGGATATTAGCGGAGGGATCCTCTTGCTGTCCCTTCAGGGTGTGGCCAGCTCAGGCGCAAGTGCTCCTGACTGTGGCCCGGTTCCTGCTCGGCCACCCAGGACCCCAGCTCCCCAGAGCGGTCCCTCTGGATCCCCTCTGCCCACTTGCTGCTTGGCCAGACACCCTCACGCCCGGGTCCTGCCACAGCCGCCACCCTGCAGACTCACCTCCAAGTCGTCGGAGTGCCTCGAAGTGTCTCGCTGCCAAAGTGCCAGTGACAGCCACAGAAATCATGCATTTCCGTGAATGGGGGATGCGGGGTTTTCTTGTATTCTATCTGTAGAGAGCTGTCCTTCAGAGGGGAATTTAGTGTAATTACCCTTAAGGGAGCGATCCTTACACAGTCAGTCACAACACTGACCTCCTGGCTGAGATCTGACAGCAAAATTACATGCTGTGTGCTCAACAGAAGGGGCATCCTCCGTTTTGGGTGTGGGGGGGGGCGGGAAGGAGGAGGGAAAGGAGATTCAGAGGCTTTGAAAAGAAAAGTGCTGGCTTACAGCTGCCAGGCGAGCGAGTTCTCCTTGGCAAGGCTTCTACGGGGTAGGGGGAAGGTATCTAGAGACCCCCCCCAGTGCTTCAGGGGGCTAGTGAGGAGGGGCCAGGACAGCCACTCCAGCCCTTTAAATCTTTGAGCTGTGGTCTGTGATCTCAGCTAAAGTGAATCTTATTGTGAGCAGAGTTTGGAGGGTACTAGGAAGTATTTGATAAACTATTCCGGCATGTTTTCCCAAACATATCCATCCCAAGGTCTCCGCGACACTGCTGAAGTTTCCACCATTCCTTGTACCTTTAACTTGACATGTCAGAGATGCAGTTAACCCACACCTGGGTCACCTGGCAGGGCTAACATGCTAATCTGTAACCATTCCAAATTTCACATGGACTTACCTCTCAGACATGCTGGCCTGTCACACGGCAGAACCCTAAGGACTCAGGTCAGGCAGATTTGTGCAAAGTAGCGGAGAAGATTGGGTGTGCGGGCAGGTCTCGATGGACTGACAAAGAGTGGAGGTAAATCCCCAAATCTCAGAGCTGGAAGCGACCCCAGAAACCAGTGGGTCCAAACTCTTCCCAGAGCAGGAGTCCTTCACCCCTCTGCTCTACCTCTGTCCCAAACTCAGCCGCCTCCGCTGGCACAATTCCCATTGGCACATCGGCAGGAGGGCACTACCTCTAAAGAGGCCCATTCTGAGCTGTTTGACAGCACTGACCACTGGAAAATGCCTCCTGATCACCAGTGAAAATCTGTTTCCCTGAAATTCCTATCTTCCCTTTGGAGCTTCTTTGGAAAAAATCTAGTTTTTTTTGGACAGCCCTTCAGCTACATGGAGACAATTCTCAGCTGTCCAACAACTTCTCCTCCAATTCTGGGACCCAGTGGGCCCACCACCATCCAGCTCACCCTCCTATAGGAGAGCCCAAGAGGAGTCTGAAGTCTGAAAGGACGTGGGAGGGTCCCGAATGCAAACCCAACATTTATTGAGCATCTGCTATGTTCCAGGCACAGACAGCCCCCCCGCCCCCATACTTCTTTTCATCCTCCCAACCATCCAGTAAGGGGAGGATACATTATTCCCATTTTACTGTAGAGGAAACAAGGACTCAGGAAGCTTCAGGTCACTTGGCCCAGGTCACCTGCCAGCAAGAAGGCAGAGCTGGGCTGGAGCCGAGACTCCCGACCGAGGCTGAGGACTTTCCTGGAGAACCCAGCTGCCTTTGCCACCAGACCCCTCCAGCACCATCGGGTTTGGGGAATGAGCTCTGTCATCAGTCTCCTGTCCCCTCACCTCCAGGCTGCTTTTCTCTCCTTTCTGCTTGGCAGGGAGATGGAATTCTAGGGGAAACCCAGCTCAAGTCCGGCTTCCTCCCTGAAGACTCCCCTGCCCACCCAGCCCTCAGTAACTGCTTCAGTGACAACAATGACAACATCAGCGGTTATTTGCTGACCGGAGGACCATGCTCCAGTGCTTACCTTAAGGTATTTGATTTATTTGCCTGAGACTCCTGCCTGGGCCCCTCTCCCCTCAGATACCTGCATCTCCTTCAAAGACCACCTTCTCAGAGATCTCAACCCTAAGCATCCTTGCCCAGTTCCTCGTACCTGCTCTATTCTTTCCCTAGCTCATACCACCTCCTAACACAGCATATAATTTAATTATTATTGTGCTCATCCTCTATCTTCCTCCACTTTAAGTTCTAAAAAGGCAGAGGCTTTATTTTCTTGACTGTTGTGTGCACTGAGTTGAAATTTTAAGGCTCACCCCCCCCCCCGCCGGCTGACTAAATGGACCCCCTCATGGCCAAAGGAATACCCTGAAACTAAATTGTCTGCCAAGAGGAAGGAGGTCAGACATGCCTCATCATGCCCCCCCTTCTTGGGGACATCCTTTGTAACCCATTAACAGGCCTAAGGGTATGCAAGACAAACCCGAAGGTCCTCAATGTACACAACAAATCTATGTCCAGTGGTTTATCTCTGATAAAGAGCTCCTATGTTAAAACATTCCAAGCCTTTAGACAAAGCTTCATGTCTTTAACCAATTACAGGCCAAAGAATCTTTTAACCCACCTATAACCTGTAAGCCCCCGCTTTGAGATGGCCCACCTTTTCTGGCCAAACCAATGTATGCCTCCCACGTATTGATTTATGATTTCACCTGTAACCCCTGTCTCCCTAAAATGTATAAAACCAAACTGTAACCCAACCTCAGTGAGTCCACTTGCTCAAGGCCTCTTGGACGTGGCTCTGGGTCATGATCCTCAAATTTGGCTCAGAGTAAATTTCTTTAAAATTACTTTACAGAGTTTGGTCTTTTTTTTCGTTGACAGCCTCATGACCAGGGCTGAAAACAAAAATATTGGGATTTCTGGAAGAGGAATTTTCCAGTAGAGCTTTTAGCCAATCTTGAAATAAGTCCAGACTTCACCACACAAGTGTTTGTGCTCTGGGGAACCACAAATATAAACTGAAGAGAGACACAAAGCATTTACTCAACAAATATTTTTCGAGTGCTCACTGTGTGAGAGTTACTATTCAAGATGCCTGTAATACAACAGTGAACCAAAAATGAGAACATTCTTGTCTTTATGGAGATTGTAGTTTGTGGGAAGAATCGATCAACAAACAAATAAACATAAAACATATTAGGTGATGTCAAAGGCTGCGAAATGAAATGTTGCCAGGGACTGCTGTGGCGAAAAAGTATTGCAATTTTCTGCAAAGTGGTCAAGGAAGGCCTGGTAAGGTGAATTTTGAGGAGTTGCCTGAAGGAAGTGAGAGAACAAGTCATGTGAATTTCTGGAAAAGAGAATTTCGGATTGAGGGAGCGGAAGAGCCAAATAAATGTGCTGAATGTGCTTCTTATATGTTGGGACTCAGAAAACAATACCCCAAAATATGACACTTTGATACTTCGATATGCTGAATTAAAGAAGCAGCCTCAAAGTCTCTCTTTGACCTTCCTCTACCTCCCTGTCTCTCTGATCAGAAGGACACTTTCTGGAATTTCCTTATGTGACTAAGAAGGCTTCTTTCCAAAAGAAATGCATTTGTCTTAAGACCTCCTCTCTAGGAGTCTCATCAAATAACCAGGAAAGATTAACCATGGAGAAGAGAAGAGACTAGGAGTCTTCACCATACCCAGACTTCTCATCTATTCTGAGAGCAGCTCCAAGAGTTTACCTGGAAGGCTTTATCTGAATAATAGGACAATATTTGTTCTCAGTAAAGTTCTGCCCCTCATCTTCCTGCCACCTCCCCCAGAACTCAGAGGAATTTTGCACCAGGCCATTGTTCTTTGGGCTCATTCATTTCTTCTGAATATCATTCACTCTTACACTCCCTATCTGCCCTTCCCCCATGAAGAAGAATATAGAGGCATCTGGCCGTATCAGGTTATTGGGTAGTTATGCTTATGCAATTCTCCCATGCTTAAGCACATTAAATAAACCTGTATACATTTTCTCCTACTAATCTGTCTATTGTCAGTTCATTTTCAGCAAACCTTCAGAGGGCAGACGGGAAGCTTTCCCTTGGCCCCAAGAGATTCAAGGGACATAAAGAGGCCAGTGAGACAAGGATGAAATAAAGAATGCAAGACGGGAGGGACGTAGTGATTGGAGATGAGAGGTAGTGAAGGACCAGGCTACTGAGGGTATTATAGACCATTTTGAGAAATTTGTCTTTTACTCTATGAAAGAGAAGAAGCCATTGGAGGATTTGGGATAAAGGAGAACATTTGACTGAGATTAGTGCTGGGGAACTAGGTATTCAAAGAACAACAGTTATCTACATAGGGGCCTCTATCAGCCACATTCACAAGGTTATGGAGAATATCCTCTGAAAGAGAACTTCACAGAAGCAGAAAAAAATAGCAACAGTTGACTTTTACTCTAAGTTATTAATTTTTATATGGTCAGGGAATGGCTTTCACTCTTCCATAAAGTGTTAATCATTTGCAACAATCATATTATCAAACAAAATAACAAAGATGCAATAACAAGCAAAATATTATAAAAACAAAAATATAATAAAGAAAGGAAGCCATCTATCTATCACAGATCACAGAAAAGAGGAAAAAAAATATGTAATGAGTACAGGAGAAGAATTTGTAAAAAGATGTGTTTTTAGGCATATTGACAGGAGTAGGAGATTTGAGGAAATTCCATTAGGATATTCTTAATCTCCTCTGGAGCTTATTAAAAAAAAGGTTAATATGCTTACAGAAAGATTCTGGATGTTAGAATTGGGGACTTGAAGAGGTTGGCAAGCATTTGAAATAGCTGTAATGGGAAATGGTGCTGGTAAGGCAGCTGAAATTGAGGACTATAAAAATATAGTGTCACCACTGCTCACATTTGTATGATTTCCTCCAGCAGCCCCCAGCATCTCAGAAACTGAAGCAGAGAGGGCAAATGTTGGAATTAAACAAAATTTCTGAATTATAGTATAACATGGAACAGGCTCTGGGAGGCCGTGATGTACTCACAGGGGAAGAAATTTGTCCTCCCGCCTTAAGCAACTACGCAAGTAGACAAAATGCATAAAACACAATTTTCAGACATTGCCCACAAACAATCTAAAAAGTGATCCCTGGGAAAAAGGAACCAATGAAATGTGACCTACAGTTGCCCACGCTAACTGCTCACAGAAACTTTCCGGACTTCAGTGCAAGCGGAAGCCTAATCAGAGAACAAAAGCTTGGCTGAGTAGAGGAGACAGAGTTGGGAGTTTAGGAAAAGCCAAGATGCCTAGAATTTATGGTGGGAAAAACCCTGTAATTCAGTGAAATAAACTGTACAGACATAGATCCAGAGATTGGTGGAGGGTTTCTCTTGAATGTTTGACTAAGAATTGATCTGCACATATATGGTGGGAGAAAAGTATCAGAAAAGAAAGAACTATAAGAAAGAAAAGGAATAAGTACAATAATCCCTGAAGTTAATAATAGATTTGGGAAGAATCTGTGTTTCACTCAGCCAGAGTGGAAAGATTTCCACACATAAGAAGAATCATGTAGAGTCTAGAAGAATATTGCCTTAGTAGTGAGGCTTTGAACATGCCCTGTAAAAGTTTAAAAATAGGCTCAAAAGAAACAAACTGATTCCAAGTAACTTCACTGTGTCCTAGAACAAAGCTCAAAAATATTTAAGGAAATATAAATTACAAAATTTGCAATGTCTACTATCCAAAAAAGAAAACACTATTCATGCAAAGAAGCAAGCAAAGAGGACTCAAAACCTGGAGATAAATTAAGCAATATAAATAGACACAGAAATGGCAGATTGAGAGAATCATCAGACACAATTTAACGCTATCAAATACCATTAAATCAACTATCACGAATATACTTCATATGTTTAAAAAAGCAGATGTAATCATGAATGTGATAAGAATAGTAATGGAATATATGAAAGGCTTCTAGACTGAAAATCATAATAATATGAAATTTAAAATTCACTGATTGTAATTAAGAGTAGATTAGACCCTGCAGAAGAAATGATTAGTGAATTAAAAGACATGGAAAT
>CAUYSK010017249.1:0-30859 GCA_963575035.1 Avahi laniger | reverse complement strand
ATAAGGCCTTCCCCCGGCCAGACCAACAAAAGGAAACCACGTAGGAGTCCTCAACGTCTTTCTCCACTCACGGAGACTGAGCCGTTCCTCTCTGGAACATACTCTCACTTTGTATAGCTCCCTTCTTTTCTGCAATAAAAGCTGTTTGTTTGGAATTGCTTCCTGTCTGTGGTCACTCCATCACACTGGCCCTGCTTGTGAATTTTCCAAGCAAGGAGCCAAAGAACCAGGACAACAGTCTCCCAAGAGGCCAGATCGGACAATATGCAGACTCAAAAGGTAGTCCAATTTATGTGCAGTGATGAGAAGAGAAGGACTGCCCCAAGTGAGAAATGAAAACAGTTACTTATTCTGAAAATGAGACTTGATTAACATCATTATGGAATAAGAAATGCTGTTAGAGGATGGTTTGAATGAGAGTATGGAGATCACAGGAACTGGTGGCTGAAGGCCTAAAATGAAGCCAAGGATGCACAAGGGTTTCTAACCTGCACATGAATTCCAGTCTTTCCTTTGCCTGGCCTTTTGTTTAAAGGTAATTTCTGACTCTCAATATTTACCACCACTGGATCCCAGACAGTAATTTTGCTTTCCAGGTCTTCCTAGGTAGTGTTCCTACCATTTCTGAATACCAATGGATTTTCTAAACCAGTTTGCCAGTTATTTGCATGCAAATTATAAGCCCAGATACCATAAGGAGATTGTCAGTATGGAAATGAGATTCTCACTACCCCCTAAAATAGGTAATTAAATAAATAAATAAATAACATAGGAGCCAGAGCCTATATCCATCCTTAGCAGCTAAGGGAGATTTGTGTTGGGTGTTTTAATGAAAACATTCACTTTATCTAATTATGTTTCCTCAATCATTGATACACAAATGAGATTTCTTACAAATCTCTCCAGTTCACTCTTGCCCAGTTATAGGCATGGCCATTGTTTTTCTGTTGCTATTTTATTGGCATGGCTTTATAAACCTTCATTTAGAAACATGCAACCTATATATCTGGCAAGCACATCCAGAACTCCTTGGGTTTTTCTTTAACTCACAGTATTATTCTTTCCTGTGGAGGCATTGCACTTGGTAATCATCTCCCTGAAACATGAATAAAATGAATAAATATATACTTTAAAAAAAGAAAAACAATTACCCAAAAGAGAAACTATAAAGTAATATTTGAAAACAGTTCTGTTCATCTATCACAGGTTCATGTTTACCATTTTGTGTCAATCAAATGGAAATTAATATAAATAAAGCTTTGTTTCTCAAAAAGCCAAAGATGTTGCATAAGAATATCTGGAAGTAATATTTTATATTTTTAAAATAATTTAGCCCCTTCTCTAGAAGAGACATTGAAGAAACATTGTCTTCCCTGCACAGAACTGGCTTGAAAATTACAACTGTTAATTGTAGGAGTGAAAGGGATTTTCCTTCTACCATCTAAACATTTGAGAATTTGAGTCTATATACAAATTGATAATAGATTAACAGTAGAAAAAACATAAAAATTTATTAATGTATAAGCACACAGGAGCCACACAAAGTATGAAACTCAAGGGCCAGATGGTTGAAGCTTAAATGCCATTTCCATAGGGAGAGGAAAGTAGGAAGTATAGGCAATTTTACAGGGTGAGTAAATGATTTTTAGGGGAAGCAAATGAGCCCCAAAATAAACAATAGTCTAAGACAAAGTTCTGCTGGGCTCTGAGGTAGGCAGCAACAAGTTATGGGAAGGTGATAGGTGAAATCACACCGTCAACAAAGGCTGTCTTATGATGCAGATAAAGTGTTTGGGGTAACAGCTCTCAGAAGAACAAATGAAAAGTTTGGCTATCATGGAGATGATCTTTAGTTCCCTCATCCATGATAAATCTTCCCTACTTAATGAGATTTCAGACAGGGATTTTAGGTAATTGCATTTCTTTTGGAAAAGCTTCCCTCAGTCAGTTAAGGGGACTTTAGAAACAGCCCCACCCTGTACTTCAGGGGGAAACAAAGGAAGGTCAGAGAGACCTTGATTCTAAAGCAGTTTTTAAGACCTTCAAATTTCCTATAATTCAAGGTTCAGCATCCCAAAGCACCACTTTGGGCTAAGTTTTCAATAATCTTAACATAATCTTAGGCTGTATAAAATATAATTTCTATCATATTATATTATAGCATATTATATATCATATATAAAAATAAAATACAGAGTTCAGACTGGTTCAGAACTAGAGAGTACAATGTTCCATTGAGAGGACTCCTCTATCATAACATGAAACCTTATTTTACTCCTTGTCAAACCAACTCAGAGGAAGCTGTTTTTTCTTTACAGGCCTGCCTATCATGAATAAGACACAAAATGCTAATGGTCACATTAGTAATAATAAAGATAATAACATTACCAACAGGATTGGACATTCAGTGCTAATCCCATAGTTGAATTAATAATAATAGAGATAACAATATCAAATGTTGAACATTCACTATTATTGTTATATACTATTAAGCCCTTTATTAGCTCCTTTTGATTTCATAATCACTCTTGTTTATTTATCTATACTCATTTTCCTCCCCAGTCTTTACTTGCTAACCACATAGTACTTTTTTAAGTTTCTTATATATATTTTACTCTTTCCCACCAGTGGATACCTGCCCATGCCTTTTATTTTGTTTTGTTTTAATTTACTAAGAGCTTCTCTTTCTACACTATCACATACCAACACTCGTCCCCTCTCATTTGTTTGTGTAGTAAGTTACTAGTACATTTCTACTCATTCTTCTGTATTTTTTGAACCATCCTTGTCTCAAAAAAAATCAAGTGTTATTTGTCACACATATCTGTAAACCCACTTCCCCATTTCTGTTTTGTAGTTCTAATTATTTGTGCAATGTCTTCCCTAATAGATTAAAAATGGATGCTTTTTGACAATTGTAAGCATTGGGCACAATGGTTGGATAAAGACAAGGTGCTGAAACACAGTCTAAAACCAAACATTCATCCAAAAAAGCTAATGGTGTCTGTTTGGTGGTCCAGTGCTGGTATTATCCACTACAGCTTCATGAAACCTAGTCAGTCTATTACAGTGGATGTCTACTGTAACCAATTGGACAAAATGATGAGGATGCTTGTGATTAAGCAGCCAAGATTGGTCAATAGAGACAGGCCAATTGTCTTGCAAGACCACGCTCAACCACAGGTCGCACAGAGTTGCTGAAACTACAGAGGCCCATGAGAGCTACAGGAAGGCAGTAAGAAAGCCATGAGTGTATCCAAGAAAATGTTAACAGTAATTTCACCTAAACTCTACAATCAGAAACTTGCCACTTACACCCCTATTTTATTAATACACTAATACTGTCTATCAATCAGTCAAAGTCCATGTTGAAATCCTAACGCTGTGTATGTAAACAGGACAGATTCTTATTCATGAGCCCAGCAGTCTTGAATATAACATGAATCAGTTTGAATTAATGGCAACACAGTTTGGTAAATCAACATGGTTGCTTCCATGTTGATGGAATTAGAATCCAAGATTAATTTCGGGGGACTATTTGTCAATGAGGGATAGGCTCTTGAAAATCTCAATTCTCTCTTGTTCAGACTACTTCAACCAATTGAATTTTTTTCTCAAAGGACCCCATGCTTTCTTATTAAGTAGAAATAATGTTTTAAGCATCAATCACACTCTCTCAAAGATTTTTTTTTTAAATAAAAAAGACTCTGAAATTAATTGGAAGATGAAAGTCAATGGAAGACATTTTTCTATCATGTCAATTACCTACTCATCAAAAGGCACTTGACTGGTAACTGATCCAAACTAGTCACAAATTCATAAAGATGATTAATCTTTAATTTATACTTTAAGGATTTTAAAAATACCTTTTAAATTGCATTATTTCAGGCAAACTGAACCTTCATTAAAGTGACTCTTCAACTATAATTCCTGATATCAGGAGCTCATTTCATGCTAAACCTTTCCTTACCTCTTTCCACAGTAAAAAGATTTAATAATATGCTAATGAACTACCACATATTTAAATTTTAAGGGTCTTGAATTATTGTGTTTTTCTTAAGATAAGTTGAAAAATGTGACAAGTAGGAAAATCTCACCAGACACAATAAGAAACAGCCTAAACCCTTAAATTTATGCACAGGCAGGAGAACATATCATCAAGTTTGCAGATATTTTGATTTTCTTTTTGTCTTGAAAGTGCAACAAAAGTGCTGCATTCATGAAGCAAAGGTGGAGAAGTTATTTCTTGCATAAAGATTTCTGATCTTTCAGAATCTTGATGGGAAAGTTAGCCTCCCCACGATCACTTAGACATTTATTTTAATTTTCTTAACCTTGAACTTACTTCATTAGAGTCACAAAATCTAACGAAATAATCTAAACAAATTTGTTGCAAACAAGTCTTTGACATGCAAAATGTACTTTTGTTTTGCCCTACCTAGCTCTTATGTTTCGTTATTATTAAAAATGTCAGTAATATTTTGCCTGCTGGGAACACAGATTCTCCTTCAATTTTTCCATCTTATTCAAAACCCCTTATTGAATATTTTACAAGTTACAGCAGATCTTTGTTATTGCTTTTTAAAATTACAAACTCTGAAGCCTATGTTGGTGTTTTGCTAAATGGTTTTTGCATATGTAGACTTGTCAAGTACAGAAAGAAAAAGAAAAGAGAAAACCATTTTCAGATGATTATAATCTTGCATGTGACCTTCAGAATAAAAAATAATACATTTTCCTCAAGGGAACAATCTGTGTCCTTCCACCCTCCACAGCCAGGCACATACTCAGCTCATAAGCTCCCCTTTTATTACATATCACAAAGTGTACCAAATAACTTCATTTTCTTTCTCTCCCCTTCTGTCCCTTCCTCTTTACTTGTATTTATGTAACATTAAGAAATCTATTAATTAGGATCATGTGGAGAAAATGTATGTGCTGAAAGTCCCCTCTGTTTCACTTTGCCTTATTTGTTGGTTTCCTATGAATTTATAAATTTTCACTGTGTGACTTTAGAATGCTAAGGCTGCTATAAAACTGTTAAATTTGCAGTTGAGAGAAATTAAAGGGAACTCAAAACAAATGAAACAAAGAATTTGTGAGAAGGAAGTGAGTGGAAGCACACAGATGTTAGGAGTGTGATTTTAAATATGTGGGGCTTGTGTAATAATGTTTTTAGCAGAATTGAAAAGCATTGACATAAGATATATATGGACCACAAAAATTTATTTCTGTATCTTTCCTTATTTATAAATTTAATCAAAATCTATATTTATATGCATATCCATGTCTATATCCGGATTGTAAAAAAACATTGACACTAACATGTCCAATTTTCTTCCAACACTACTGATCAATTTTAAGTGTAAAATTTGATGAGTCATGACATATGCATACATTTATGTAATCATAATCACAAAATAGAATATTCAAATCTCCTGAAAAAGTGCCCTCTTGCCCCTTGGTGGTCAATTCACTAGTTTACATCCAGTCCTTAGCTATCAGCAATCTTTTTTCTGTCATTTTATTATTTTCTTTTCTAGATTTTTCTATAAATTAAATCATACTCACACATAATGCATTCTTTTGTGTGTGACTTCTTTCACTTAGAGAAATGCTTTTGGGATTCCTCCATATTATTGTACTCTAGTTTTATTCCTGTTTTATTCCTTTTACGCTCAGTTGAAATCCATTGTATAGATATACGACATTTTGTTTTTTTATTTACCAGTTGATAAACATTTGTGATATATCCAGCATTTAGCTATTATGAATATCTGCTATGAATATTGTCATATCATTTTTGAATGCATGCTTTCATTTGTCTTTGGAAAACACGTAGGACTGGAATTACCATGTCATATAGTAAGTGAATGCTTAGTTTTATAAGAAACTGTCAAAAAGTTTTCCAAAGTGGCTATGTCATTTTGCATTCCTACCACAAAGTCTGAGCATTCCAGTTGCTACACATCTTCATCAGCCCTGATATCATCATTCTTTTTAAACTTAGCCATTCTAGTGGGTATGTGGAGGTAGCTCATTGTGGTTTTATGTCTCCATAATGACTAATGATGTTAAGCATCTTTTTATGCAATTATTTTCCAAATATAATCCAAACATTTTTTAAATATTTGTCCATTTATAATTTGATGTTGTTTTCTACTTATTGAAGTGAAAGAGGTCTTTTATATATATATGCATATATGGATAATAGTCTCTTTTCAAATGTATGTTTCCTGAATATTTTTTTCATTCTTTGGCTTCCTTTTCAATTTTTGAAGAGGTTTTTAAAGAGTTACTTTATGAAATAGATATAACATGTTTTTGTATCTTTGCCTAAACCATGGTCACTAAAATTCAACAAGTTTCTCTCTTTTGTGATATATATATTTTAATTTTTATCAGGTACTTAGATGTTCAAGAGTCATCCAGGGGGAAAAAAAAGTTAGATTCTTCATGTGAATGACTCCTTGAGGTCAACCCTGGGAAAGGAGAGATTAATAAATAAAGTTATATACTGTATGTGAGTATAGATACAGATATGGGTACACATGCTATCGGTATAAAGATGTGAATTTATATTTCATACTGAATATATATGTGGACTAGGTCCTGATTTTTTAATGGTGTGCAATCTGAGATAGCATCAGTTTCACGTAAGTCATTTTGATCTTGGTAACTAACAGTTATGCCTGTGCATTGCTGATATTTCTCCTGCTTTCAATCTGTATTGATGTTTCAGCAGGGCATTCATCCCACCTCGTCTTCTCCTGCCATCATCAATAACACAAGCTTGCAGAGTTCTAAGTTAGAACAAACATCTGCATTGCTTTTTTAGCGTTCTCTGTCTCTGAAGTTTTTGCTCTATGAACTGAGAAATTGAAGAAATGAGGATAGAGTCAGGAGGGAAAAGAAGAGAAGAAAGGGAGTTTAATTGCCCTTCTTAACAGCTGAAGGCATTTGGGCTGCCTGAGATCATAGTAAATTTTTCATCAACTAACTTCTTCTGATCTATTTAATATCTAAGAAGCTGGATGTTGACTAGGTAATGGGCTGTGTGCACAAAAAGGCAGATGCCGGGGCTGGGAAAAGGAACCTTTAGGCCATAATGCTTAGTCCCTGAGGACAGTTAATCATGAGGCTGCCTGAGCTGTAGGTCAGCTGGGCCTACCGCCTGCTGAGTTGTAATGCATGTCCTGCCAGAAGAAAAGGCAGCCTTGGATAAAAGGGAGTTCTGGTATCTGAAGGGAAAAATACAGAATTCCTCGATTCTGCAAGATCGTGATACTTGTATCAACTAAAAACAAGGTGAAAATAATGTTAGAAACAGTATAAATGTCAAGCATTCCTATACTCAAATCAAATGAAAACACAGCATGGAAAGAAAATTACATATTCATGTCATTCAATAACATAAAGGTCTTTTAATGATATATTATTAAATTATATCCAGCATCGATAAAAATGATATATCATAATCAATTAGAGTATGATCTGTGCATTTTGTTCTCACCCAACCATTTTTCCATGTTTTACCTAAGGAGACTGTCACTTGCCTAAGTTGGCCCAGTTAGTAAATCATGGGGCTAAGATTTAAACGCAGTCGACTAGTTGGCATAATCCATAATCCATGATGTTAACCACTGTCCTCTACCACATACTGGTGAGCAGGTAAAAGAGCACCGATGAGAGGTCCCACGGCCTCAGTGCAGGTTACTTTCCATTTTTGAATGTAAATTAAGACACCATGGGTGAGAATTAATGATACTCGAAAGAAGAAGAGGTAGTATTACCTTCTTAATCTTTATGCAGTAAAGTCTAAAAATAAATAAATAAGTGAAGTAACCAATGCCATGAAGCGAGTAAGAGCCAGATGCAGGATTTGTACTCAGTGAAAGTACTGCAGTTACTCTAACAAATAGCCATATTATATGTATGTAGACTTTATAATATTCCTACCCATGATACCAGTAATGATAAGAAAAGTTAAAAGTGTATCGTGTTCTCTATGATCTAAGCATTTTTTTAATCATTGTATTGTGATAAGACATTTAATGCTCACTACAACCCTTATGATAGATTCAGTAATTTTGTGTATTTTGCGAAGAGATATTCGTACATATTATTTAAACTAGTTTTCAAATAAAATCTATAAGTAAACAGAGATGTATTTTTTAAAATTCTTTCCATAAGAGAGCAAGTATCAGAAAGACAAGATAATGAACTGAAAGTCATAGAGAAACAAGTGGACAACAGTAGACTTCGGCTTTGACTCCTCAGCTCTATTTGAAAAGACGGTTCTAAAAGCCTTCTCTGAGGAGTGTCAAGAGAGCACTCCTCTTTGGATCCTCATCACAGGGCTGGGAAAAAATACTAGACTCATCAAAGGAAAAAAGTTCTTGGGAAGGAGAGAGGGACAGTCATTCGTGACAGTGGCCATCCCCATGGCTGAGCCAGCAAGGTTTTCCAAGGGCTTCTCAGGCTGCAGCCATGCACCTCCTCTTTAAGTTGCTCAGGCTTAGGGAAAAAGAAGACAGAAAACATCCAAGGTCATGTACTGAAGAATGCTCCAGTTTGGAGGTGAAGCAAACTTCCAAGTGTAGGACACAGACTGGGACAGAGCAGCTGCCTTTTAGGAAAAGATCCAGAACATCATTCACTGAGTGGCCAACGGTGGCCAATGAAGAAGAACTATGAGTGAAAATATAATAATAATAAAGCACAAAAAACAACAAAAAATCACCACCACAACAGAATTCTGAACTAGAATTAGAACCCTCTGATTCTATTCTTTTCTCTCTAAGAGAATCCTTGGTTTTCCATCTGAAGCACTTCATGTAGGAAAAATAAATCCTATCTCTTCCGAGTATTTACATAGATATAGAAAAGAAAAAAAGATTTTAAAACTCTGTCAATTGAATGATACCAAACATCATTTTAAATTTATTTTTGTATTCAGTCCTTTAACCATTCACTCAATAAGCATGTATTTAGTGAGTAACAAGCACCATGACTGTCTCCAAGGTGAGACAGAAACTAAATCACAGTGCCACTCTCAATAAGGTCACAGTATGTGAAAACATCATGCAAACCCATAATAATAAGACAGCATGGCACAGAATATGAATTTAAAGCATAAAGATACAGCAGTTAGCATATGAAGGGGTTGAGGGGGCAAATAAGGAAGGAAAGGGAAAGCATTTGCAAGAATATATGGTGGTTGATCTTGATTTTGAAGTCATATGTATGATACTTTTTCAACTAAAGAGGTGAGAGAGAGGCATTTCCGGCAGTATAGCACCAAATTGTGTGAAAGTGCACTGCTTTAGAGCACCCGTAAGTGACTTAGTATCACTTAGTGTAGCTGAAACTAAGGATTCACACGGGAAATGGTAGAATATGGGGCCAGATAAGCAGGCTAGGGTCAGATTGAGAGGAGTCATATATGCCACGCTAAAGAATTCCAGCTTTATCCTGTGAGTGTTAAGAAGCCAATGAAAGATTCTAACCAAGGTTTAGGCATGTCTGCCTTTGCATTTTAGCAAAATCACATTAATGTCATCACGGAAGATGGATTGGAAAAGGGGCAAGGCTGGAAGCAGGGAGATTAGCTGGGAAGCTTTTGTAGTAATCCAGGCAAGAAACAAAGAGGTTGGCAACTCCTACGGTGCACAGAGGTAGACAAATTTAGGCAAAGCATATTTTAAATCCGAATATACATGCATACAATATGCATTGCTGACCAATTAGATGTGGGTCATAGAAAAATTTGTGAACCGGAATGAAGGTATCTGGCTTATATGACCACAGAGTTAGTGATGTGAGTAAGTGAAGGGCATGGGAGAAGTTCAAGGGTGGAAAAGTTGAGTCAGAACAGCCAGCAGGTCTTTTAGCCTCAACTGTGGGTTTAACAACACCAAGTGGAGATGTCCTTTTGGATTCAGTCTTTTCTTCCTAAGTAGCAGCAGCGTGGGACTCGAGGCAGAAAGAGGAAGCATGTCTTGTTAAGTGAGAGGAGCAAATGCCACAGCAGAGAAAACCAGGGGGAGGTGAAGGATGAAGACACTGGGAAGGCAGAATAGAGAGCCACAACCAACATCTGAGGAGATGACATTTCACATGCGCCTCTCTAAGAACTATTAGACCAGGAAAGCTGTTGCACTGTTCTTGGCATGCGCTCTGTTCTCTCACAGCTGAATGTTATTGATCTCTCCCGATTGGAAGCTGCTTTTCTCAAGATTCCTGCATTTCAGATCAACAGAGTTTTATAATGGCATAAAATGAGTTTGTAGTGACTTTTTAATGACATATGGATCAGGTTTGGGCAATCCTGAGCCCCACTCAAGGCCATTCTCTGTCTCACCCCAATTTGACCACAGTGCCCCCGGACAGAGCTGTCATGCAGAAACTTCCAGAGTGAGCTGTAAGTGGCTTTTAAAGGCACCCATGACAGCCAATGGGCACCATCGCCTCTGGATGGTGTTTGTACCCCAGTCTGATGCATCCCCATGGTCAGCATTAGAGCCTATTAGAGAAATCCAGCTGCCTTCGCAGATGCCACCATCTAAGCACCGCTACAAGTTGAATCTTTTTTGGTTTAAGTTATTTGGGAAGAAGCCAGCAAAAAATGCCAGAACAAAAAGCCACCGCAGGGAAACACATCATTCTTCATAGGAGCCTGTTGTTCCTATGGTTAAAGTGAATGTGAGAAGCAGGTCACAGTAAATGAAGATGATTGGGAGAAAAATAAGTGGTAACCAGAATCCTTGACACTCAGCCAGTTATGAGCCTTCAGTCATCTTTGTGGCTTTTTCAAAAAGCCTGACAGTGTAGCAGAGGGAGCTAGGAATTCAAAAAACCGCCAGAGCAGACGACTCGCAGCAGCTAGACTCACCCAAATTTGCGTTGTTAGCTGGTCGTTAAACTGGGTGTGGGGAAAAGGGTGTTGCTAAATGAATTCTGCAATGATCAAAGAAAAAAACTATTACATTAAAATATTTATCTATTTATCACTCACCTTAACCGGGAAAGGGAAACCAGGGAGTGTGATACCCTTGTGATGACTGGGTTGCAATTCCAGTTCTCAGTCTCCTTTTCAGTCAGTGCAAAAAAGGGAAACTCAGGCAGTTGTAAAATTCACAGTAGCTCATCATCTGAGCTTCCAAGTTTCACTGCATCTGTGCCCAAATGGCTATAGTGTGACTATAGGAAAAATATCAGTAATACCTTTAATATCTTAATGCCAACATGCCAAAGCGGAAGCCTTGCTGGAGAGACCTGGGACATCACGGCAATAACCTGGCCTGGCTAATGTAAAATTAAGAGGTGCAGTGTGCTGAGTCTGAACAAGTGTTTGAGTTTAAATAGCAACTAGTGTCAAAGTTGTCCACAACCACAGTCTACAAAGCATTAGTTCTGCCCACAGACAGAAGCACGGTCAATGATAACATAGAAAGAACAGGAGAGCTTTAGCTGGACCCTGCACCTGTTCACACAGATGGTAACTAACAGCGTGATTCTCAAATGCACAGACCAGTGACATAGTCATCACAAATGTGTGCCACAACCTGAGACTCATCTAGAATCTGGAGCAAAAGGCTGGGCATAGTGGCTCATGCCCATAATCCCAGCACTTTGAGAATTCTCTCCAAGGCAAGAGAATCACTGGAAGCCAGGAGTTCAAGATCAGCCTGGGTAATATAGCGAGACACTGTCTCTACAAAAAAAAAAAAAAAAAAAAAGGCCAGGTGTGGTGGCATGTACCTGTAGTCCTAGCTACTCAGGAGGCTGAGGTGGGAGGATGGCTTGAGCCCAGGTGTTTGAGGTTACAGTGAATTATGATTGCTCCACTGCACTGCACCCTGGGAGACAAAGAGAGACAGTGTCTCAGGAAAAAAAATCTGGAGCAAAGAAAAATAATGAGCAAATTCAGTAATCACAATTCCAATAGTCAAGGCCAATCTTACAATTACAATTTTAGGGAGAAGATCTGCTTTAACTGACAACACTACTGTCATTGGTAAAGGAAAATGTGTTTCTATTTCCATACTTCTGTTTTAATCTCATACATTTTATTGTTTTACATCAGAAATCCACTTAGGTTATTTTTCCATATTTAATTCGGAATATGATTTACATGAGTTATTGCCCACAAGAGAAGTAGGAGCAGTCCCATAATTCAACCTGCTAATATCCTTTTGATCCTTAATTTATCAAGTTATTAAATGTTCTTCTCTCGCATAGACCCTAGCCAAGGTATCATCTTTACAATACTTTGCAATCCCTGGTTTAATGATGAACTGGACAATTTTTCCTTAAATAAAATCATTGAAGATAATTTAAATTGTCCAGTCATGGAATAGAAAAATAAAGTACATTAGTGGAAAAGAGCTTGTATTCCTTTTATAATATTATTAAACAAATGTAGTTAGTATTTTTAGCACTCTAGGTAATTTACATACCCAAGCACAATTTGTTATCTTTCTTTGTACACCTTCAGGAGCATAGCCACACACGGCCATCTCTGGCTGGTTTAATCAATGGATTCATAGTTTCCTACACAGTCCTCTGCCACCTTAGCTCTTAATCTACAAATGCATTTCTTTTCATGTGACAGAGAAAAACAAATAACGTCAGTTTTGTCCTAGCAGAGAAGAAGTGTAGAGGGTCACAGAGATCTTGATAACAGAGATCCCCATTCCCAAGGACCCTGTAGACTGGCCCCATGCCAGGCTTCCCAGACTACCATTGTTGGCACACCTTTTTTGAGGGAAGCATCTCATCTGCCTTCATTCCAATCAGGGCACTGTGATCTAAGAGTGGTGCGAGCTGAATTCTAGCTTTCAAACATACAGAAGAGGAGTCAAGAACCATTAGGCTGTGGGGCTTTGCTGAAATTTCAACCATCATCTCCTGGGCCACTGTACTCAATTCACACTGAATTTTCCACTAACAGAATCCCCACTGGTGTGCAGATAAATATTACATAGCAATATTCCTGGGAGATAGAGATCCCAGGAAGATCTGTTCAAGCCTGTGCCTGTTCTCAAAAGTTTCTTGCTGGACTATATAGAAAAATAAGTATTTTTATTTTTCTGATATTGTCATGATATAAATGAAATTTATAAACATAGAAAAGAAAACAAACTTGAACAAGGAAAATTGCTCTTCTGTGTATCCTTTCTACTTCTCCCTTTATCTACCTGCATAGTATCCAGACGCAGCAGTCATAGGTTGTAACTCTGCCTCTCTGCCTTCATTCCCCTTCATGAATGTTTCAGTGTTTACATTTCTGCTTAATATTCTAAGATGGATAGCACTACCTCCTGACGGATACCAATATAGACTCCCCAGTAGCCGAGATGTTTGCTCTCTCCTCTAATTTTTCTGTAATACCTAAAGTTCATTTTCACTGCCCATATCCTTATACTGTTCTCATTTTTCAAACAGCTATCTTCCAATACAATATTTCCAAGGTAACTGCATTTACCCAGAGGAGTTATTGGATTAGCGCACAGGAGGGTGTCCTGACTGCTGCATATGCTGAGTTCAATGTCCTCCAACTTCACCGCTTGTCACCCTGGCCCCACTATCTATGCACCAAGAGCTGAGAAAGTGTGGGGAAAAGGGACAGAAATTAGAAATATTGAGAAAAAAATTGTATCAACTGGCATTATGAGGGACCTCAGGGACTTCTTTAAGAGTCTTACTTCTCCAGCCACTACTTCATTTTCACTGTAACAGGCCAGGTCAGAGAGGAAGAGCTTCACCTGCAATATGAACATAAATCCCAGCCCAGATCACAGATGATTTTCCTAAAATCTAACTCTGTGAACATTGAGGAGACATCAGCAAAATCCACTAACAGTAAATGTCAGGCCAAATGAAAGAAACCCATTCCTTAGATAGCCCACGATAAGTCTTTGTCCTTGGCAGATACAGGGATTCACTGAAACACAATTTAAAGAGATATACGAGTGGAAGAAGTTCTTGGATTCGAGACTCCAATCAGCACAAAGGCCTTTACCAGTGGACCATCAGAGGCAGATTATAACACCAGCAGATGTTTACTGACCACTTACAAAGTCAGGTGCACTGTGCTAAGTGCTATATAATTGCTATTTCACTCAATCTCTCAACAACCAGGGGAGGAAGAAATTGAGGCTTGAAGAGACTAAGTAGCTTGCCTGAGATGACATCACAAGAACATCAGGAAGCCTGAATTCAAATGCAGTTAATACAATTTTAATCATTATTCATAAGTGGAGCACATGCTATGCCTACAGGCATTTCCGACAAAATTTGTTTTTGGAACACGTGTGAAGAAAGGGAGATACAGAGGGAGGGAGAAAGAGACAGAGACAGAGAAAGAGAAACTATTCAATCATTCAAACAGTGCAAGGCACAGTCACTTAATACTGCTTTCTCTGATTCCAGAAGGTAATAATACCTGACTCTTTCATTTCCTTTCTTAGAGCATTTTGCAATGCCTTGAAACACATCATGGCACCTAAACACAAGTCAAATAACTTAGCAGCCTTAATAGCAAAGAAACCACTGTTACTTCCAACTCTGCCAGAAAATGGGCTATGGTGCACTGCCTGGGATACAGTATTTTGGTCCGTGTTGTGGCATCTTTCTAAGAAGTTTTCAGGAACAATTTGAAGTTGATCCTCACGCACTAGCTTTGTAACTTCACATCTCAGTGACGTACAGCTCCTCGCTGTTTCCGATATCTTTCCCTTCTCTCTCACTCTCACTCCAACCCACGGCCCAGAAACCACAGGTCATCTCAGGGCTCCTATTTTTTGTTATCTGTTATAATAAGGGATCTGTAATGATGAGTAATGTAAGAAGTATAGGATTTGAGAACAACCTTTAAAATAAAGTAAATCAAAAGCAGTTAAAGTTTCCTCTCAATGACAGGTGATTTTATTTTAGATATTTATAATTATCCTAAACATTTTAATGATCCAATGTTATTTCGTATCTTGCCTTGTGAATGTGCATATTGGAAGAAATACAAATAAATGAGAGATTTGTCATTCAGGGATTCAATAACAAAGATGAAGACAGAGATAACATGAAAGTATGAGCGCAGGCACAGACATGGACAAAAATACAAATATAGACATGAATATCACATGCTTGCTTGACGTTTTTCCCTTTCTTGTCCCACTTTGCTACTCTTAGGGGAGTTTTGTTTTTGTTGCTTTGGTTTCTTCTTTCCCTGGACATACTTTATAATAAAACACTTTCATAAGCATCGTTATTTCGGTGTCCGCTTCTTGATATCTACCCCAAAACAAAAGCCCTTTGTTGGATGTCTTTTATTCCCTCCCTCATTTACCAATTCCTCTGACCATGTTTCTTCAACCTTTCAAATAAACTCCTCACACTGAAGTTCTTGTCTAGGCACACTTCTGTGTAACCCAACCAAGAAATGTGTGATAAACAAACTCAGATAACTATCTCCAAGCTGGTGTGTTTACTTTGTCCTGCATCAATTTCTTGTAGTGACCTAGAAAGGGGTTTCTAACCAGTAAGATGTCAGAGCCCCACATTTGTTTGGTGGGAAGATTAGAGTAAGATTAGGGATTTCCTTTGTATTTGATTTTGTACTGCTTTACTTATAGAATTTACTTTCCTAATTAGAATTCACTCTAGTTAATGTGAAATCAATTCTTACTCCCAAACAACCACATGTGACTGAAATGATTGAAGTATGACCAAAAACATACTGGGTGGCTGGCAGATACATCTTGCTAGAGAGGACCAAGAGGAGTTCAATAGTCACATCTTGGGAACTCACTGTGTGCCAAGAGCTGCGCTCTTCCTGTGGACACATCTCAGACTGGTCAGCATACACAGACGCTTTGATCATGACACAGGGGCTCATGTGTCTCAAGTCAGGAACACCTACCTGTTTTTTTTCCTTATGCAGAGTTCTGTATTCATCTGTAACTGCCTGACAGTTGTTATTCTTTTTATTATTATTATTACTATTTAATCAAATTGTTTCAAGCAGTTATTTTACAATGGTAAATTGTTCTAATTTATTAACCATGATAATGACAAATGTAGCCATTTTCTCCTCCACCTCTGTCCACTCCACACTCTAATTTTCCAGAGATAGCCACTTTTGACTCAATAAGTTGTTTCATTATATAACTATTTAAAATATAATTTATCTTTGATATTATTTGTCCTTCTACTCTTCAAGACAAAAACTGTTCTGCTGGGTGTCATTGACCCAGACAAATTTCTCACATTCTCATCAGCTTGACTAAATTTTAGACAGCTTCCTTCCTGACCATAGACTCCTGATCCCCCTTTTCTTAGAGCACTTACTTTATAAAACTTGCAATTGTCAATTCCTTGTCTGCCCCTTTGAGATTTTAAATCACCCAAACTTAACCCAGTTTTATAACTTAGGAATATCTTTTTCAAGGACTTGGTAGCCATTCTTTTGAAATACAATCGCCAAGGAAGATAAGGCCCTATTTCTTACTCTCTGTAGGAGGGTAGGAGCCTCTCTTTGATAAAAACCAATTAACAAACACAGATGGTCTAATTACATTGATCAACCTCCCCACAAAGTCTTCTAGTCCTTTTCTGCTAGTTCATCCCATTGCTTAAAACACCCCCTCACTTTTGTTTCAGTGGAGTTGTGTTCAATCTTTCTCCTCCGCCGCAAGAGTCATGATCATTCCACAGCACATATGTACATGTATCTGAACATAGCATTGCATCCCATAAATATATACAATTATTATTTGTCAAATAAAAATATAATAAAGCTTAAAAAATAAAAATAAGTCTTTCTTACGTCTGGTGCATTTTTCTATTTGACAATGCCCACTTTTATTTTGTTGTGATACCTTAAGCCAGTGAATGCAGAGGAGAGGCCATGTCCAGCATGCACAGGAGGGTGTCTGCAACAAACAACAGTGTTGCATCAGGTCACATGCTCTTCCCTGGGGCATTGATGGAGCAGTTTTAGGCAAATAAGAAAAACAGACCCTGTATATCTCTTGACTCTAACTTCCAGCCACTCTCTAGCCTGCCCACAATCTCCATGTGGATATGTGTCATTTTCTTTCTTTCTCAGCCCTGTGTTTTCCCTCCCTCTCGGCCATTTTCTTTAACCTAATATGAATTTAGATTTTCACATGAAGGGGACTATCGTCAACCTATAACTGGACCAAAATAATATAGGGACTTTGGGCTAGGCATGGTATGCTCTTGTAATCCTAGTTACTCGGGAAGCTGAGGCAGGAGGATTGCTTGAACCCAGAAGTTCAAGGTTGCAATGGGCTATGATGCTGCCAGTGCATTCCAGCGTGGGGGACAGAGTGAGATTCTGTCTCTAAATAAATAAATACATAAATATATAAATAAATATATTGGCTTTGAAGTTTCAGTTTTGCTTTGAATTCTGACTCTACCATGTTAAAAAGGATGGCCTTGGAGAAGTGATTTGATCTTTCTGAGTTTTGGTTATACATTTTCCAAAATGAGGATAGTATTATCTAGCTTGCATGACCACTGTGAGAGGAATGCAAAGTATATAAAGCAACTGGAGCATACTGAACAAACAAAACAACTGAAACATAAGCTCGAAATAAATATGTCCCTTTCCCCTATCATGAAAACCAGTTGCTGAAAAGAAACAAAAAAAGCATTGAAAGGTAGCAACAACTTTGGTTATTCTACCACAGATCTTAGTCATTAGAATCCTGCTTCTCCTTCCCAACTGCGATGCTGATTTGCTGTTAAAAATGTTCTGATTTTTTGATTGCTGATTTATGTGAGAAAATCTCTTCTGTATATTAATGGGCATTAACAATCATTAAAGGGCTTTACTCTCAATAAGGCACAAGAAGTTAATTTATGCTTGCAGCAGGTCCTGAGATTGCCCCACTGAAGAGTTCCAGGATGGTTTTCTGATGAAAAGCAAAAAAAGAACAAAAGTTAAAGTCCCAGATTCCTTTCAGAAAAATAGACAACTCCTGCCTTCAAGCTAGGCTTATGAGAGATCTTTGTCAAGATCTTAGAAGTTTAATATTTTATTAGGGAGCTATTGATACTGATATCGAGTCCATGGTAGTACATCCTTCTCCCCCAAAGCCCCAAAGGATAATTAGATGCATCCATCACAACGTTAGGGGTAGAGATAATTCAGCGCACCACTACTGTATCACTGTGACATCTTCCTGTAGTACCACAAATGATTGCCTCAGCAGACATTTAGTCATTTGGAAATTCAAATATTTATAATGGTCTGTGAGAGTCCTCTGAGATCAAATTCCAGAAAACGGCAGTAGAGAGAATAAAAAGATATGAATGTTTACTGTAGTTTCTTTAAAAAGAGCTTGTCCTAGGGGGGCATATAAGAGTATTTTCTAAAGCAAACTGGTTGTCGAATCAATAAATAACAACTTTCAGTGGTACACTAGAGCTTTTGTCTCTTCGTCTTCAGGATCCTAGATTGTCTCCTCACGGTGCTGTGTGGCCCACAGAATGTGACACAGAGTCACCTGCTCTCAGAGCCCAGATGCTCTGAAGACTCAGTGTGCACACCCAGTACCTGGGCAAATCACAGCACAGGGACAGTCCTGAAGCTGCACTTGTTCCAAGGTACCCACAGAATATCTGTATTTGACAGAAAGTCATTAAAAAAAAAAAAAAACTTGAGTATCTCCAAGTATCTTAAAGTAGAACCAATACTTCTCAGTAGTTGAAGGAAGCTTGGCCTACTTCCACTTTCAGTGAAAGCCAGTGTATGGAAATTAATAAATCAATGGTCCAGACAGTCTCACAAAGTTATGATATGCTTTAGATGTTCACATTTTACAAATAATACTTTTATAAAATGCATATTAAAAATTGCAATATAATTGTCTTATTCAAAAGATAATTTCAGAACTGATATATTATTTTATCATGCAGCATAGACAGTGTATTTTAGTAATGGCATTCAAGTTTAACAGTGAATGATAAACATTTTTTATCAGTTCAATTAAGCTATCACCACAAGTTACTGTACATTCATGTTTGGATTTACAATAATTCAAAACTAATTTGATGCTCTTCAGGTGCTACCCTGCCCCCATAATAAGCTATGGAAGTATTTTCTGACTCCTTAAAAGAACTGTTACTACTTCAAAGAACAACAATCCAACTCAGCTCTGGGCCCCCAACCAACAAAACTTTAACTCTTTATTTATCCAATTGAATCATCAGCTTTCTCTTTTCTGTCTTGGTACTGATATCATTTGCCAATTACATATCACAAATCTTATCATTAACTGAAAGAGGACTAATAGTCATACAGAAAATGAAAGTTTCATTTTCAGAAGTCATAATCATAATATTTCACTACCCTTCTAAGAGACTGGCGTATATAAATCTTGACCCTCAATTCAGCGGCAGGTCTCTTAGGCAAAAATATGCAATTACATGTCCATAGTGACACAGGAAGGCTAACAATTACAATATCATGTTTATTTTAATTGCTTGACTAAGACGGGAAAAGAATGAATTATGGTCTACAATAAATAGTGTAAGCTATAAAGCTATAACAACACAAATTCAAATCCCTAAAGCAAATTGTTTAACTTCTCTGGGCCACTGGATCATTAAAATAGTGTCATCGCACATCCTTTTAGATTTGTTTTAAGATTTATATATAAAGTGCCAGTAAAATGCATATATGCAATTAATAAATAATGGGATTAAAGACAAATCATGATTATTCAGGGATGGGTTAAGAGTGGTTAAAACACAACTACTACTAATAATAGGTATTATATTTTCAGAAAAATATAAAAATACTATAAGTGAGTTAAACTATTTCTATATTAGATGAAAACTTCTCTTTGAAATTTGACAACATTCAGCCTAAGATCAGCAGATAACTATATTAGTTCATGCAGCCAATGTTACTCTTGGGGAAATATATGTCCTTAAAAATACCATAGTTAATGATTGGATTATGATGTAGAAAACATGGAGTTTTAGACCTTGGATAATGATGACAACTTTGTGTGGTCCTTTGGAGGAGAGGAAAACAATGACTGTTAGTATGAGAGAGAAGAATCATTGACTAAAAAGAGATGTCTTGAGTGGCAGAGACTGCTAGCTATTCAGCAAAACTCTCTTTTTTTTCTTTTTTTTTTCTTTTTCCTAGGTACAAAGCCATACTACATTTGTACACTCCCTTGCCATAGCTGTTACCCTGAGACTGAGTTCTAGCCAATGGACATGAGCAGAAAACATGTGCCCAACTTTTAGGTCTGATTAACAGAAATATTCCCATGATTCTCTCCATGCTCATTCCCCATCCACTGACAAGATATATGCAAAAATTAGACCCTAAGGGATAGGGAGAAAACATGATCGAAGTTTCTGGATTCCTGAATCATCACAGGGAGGAAATCCATCAGCTGACTAGAAACACATGCCTAGCTAGGACTATTATCTAAGCAAAACCAATCAACAAAACAAAGAAAAAAACTTCTATTATGGCTATGCCACTTTCCCTTTCCAATTTGAGGTCTCTGTCGCTACTGCTGCCCAGCATTAAATAATAGAGTCAGGTGGTGTTGTGCTTGACCATTTAGACTTCCCAGTGGATCGTGCAAAAAGAGAAGCTGCTCAGATACAAAAGGATGCACACTGCATACATGGTACGATCTCAGTTTGGTGCATTCTTAACCCATTATGTACAACAGTTTGACCAAGTTTCTCCTTACCATGAGTTGGATTTATCCATGACCTCTACTGCCTCACTCCTTAAATAATTAAGAGTAGTCTCTCTAATGGTGTATTAGTTTTCTAGGGCTGCTGTAACAAAGTGCCTCAACCTGAGTGGTTTATGACAATAACATTTTTTTAATTCAGTTTTGGAGGCTAGAAGTTCAAAATCAAGTTGTTGACTGGGGCATATCCCTGTGAAAATTGTAGAGGGATCCTTTCTTTCTTCTTCTTAGCCTCTGGTAGGTTACTGGTAATTTTTGGCATCCCTTGGGTTGAGGCTTCATGAATTCAATCTCTGCCTTCATTGTCACATGGTGCTCTTCCTGTGTCTGTCTCTGTCTTCATATGGTCATTCAAGGATACAAATTATATTGAATTAGAGGCTCACTCTCCTCCAGTACACCATTTTCTTAACTCATTACATCTGCATTGACTCAATTTCCAAATAAGGTCACATTCTAAGGTACTAGGAGTTACAACTTAAACTTAACTTTTTTTTAGCGGGGGGCATATTTTAGCCTATAATGGTTAGTATTATTAAGGATTACTTAAATAATATATTCTTGGACCTTTGTCACATAATCTATCCATGGCTCTTCTCTACCTACTTAACTCTTTCCCATATTTCAAGGCCCAATGCAAGATCTCCCTCCTTCAGGAAGCCTTCTCTAATGCTGTGAAATATAAAATTTCCTCCCTTCTATGAAATCCTACATGATTGACAGTCTAATCCCTTATCCTACACTGTCATTTTGCTAGTGATATCATGTCAGGATTAGAACAGAAAAGCACAACCACCTAGAGACAGGGATTATTCATACACACATGTACACATATAGACATACATACGTTTATGATTGGATATAGACCTTAAGTAATGGTGGGAACTGGCTAAATAGTATTCTTAAGGTGTTTGCTTCTGGAGGAGAAGGTAGTACCTTTCATTATGAAACTAAATATGCGTTTGGCCCAGAAACTGAAAAGTTGAAGTTGGAGATCCAACAGCAGCTGGAAAAGTGGGTGGTTTGAAGCCCCACACCAACCAGGTGAGCCAACAGATGACAGACACTGTGCACTGCTCCCAACATTCTGAGTATAAACAAAAAACGTGCCTCCTGGTCCTCTTTGCCTTCTAGATCTAACAAAAAGTGTCTCTTTTGGCCCCATATACAGCAACTATACAGGAGGGAGAATTCTGGAACCTGTAGTGTAAGCCTAAGTAAGTTGACACATAATCTTTGCCACACTATCTTTTACTGTTTTAAAGTACATCTACTTTCTTCTGTTGTCAATTTATTCTTTCATTGTGTATACATTAAGCATATTATATCTTTAGTAACTGTGTTATGTATTAAGGTAATAAGAATTAATAGGACATGGTCCCTTGCATCATACAGATTCTAGTCCATTGAAGAAACAGAGTTATAATTATTTCATTAACATACAACTTAATAAATGTTATTATAATGGTATATACAAAGTGGTAGAGAAACTTAGAGAAGAGGGTGACCAGCTCTGTCCTCAAGTAATAGGGAAGGCTTCACAAGGAAGATGAAATTAGTCAGGTAATGATAATTTTTGCTTATTTAGGCTGCTAACATGTACAGTGACTATGCTAAGCACTTGTGTGTATATTGTTTCATTTAATCCTATAACTGTCTTGTGATTTCTGAAGTCTATTTTACAAATAAGAAAACAGAGGCACAGAAAATTAATGAAAATTTCCCAGGACCATTAGTAAAATCGAGGCTTTTTTAGTTCTGTACTCTCTAACCTCTGGGCTTTACAAGGCCTCATCTTGGTATGGGAAGTAGAAAGGAAAGAAGGAAGACATTGGCCAAGGGAGCAGAATATGTGCATCTCAGAACACAGAGAGGAAAAAAAAACAAAAAAAAATCCCCACACAACCATGACATATTGAAGGCATATGGGGAGGAGTTCTGCATACCTAGAATCAGGGACAGGAACAGAGTACAGGGTTAAGAGGAAGCAGGAACTGGGAGTGAAAAGGAAGTCTGGCACCAGAATTTGATGTGTATTAAATAACTTCCCAAGAAATTTGATAGGCAATGGGAAGGCACTGGAGTATTTATATTAGGAGTGAATCAAAGTAAAAACTAATAGGTATTAAATATTTACCTGGTTTTTACATATCCCAGTTCCTTTGGCCTCATTAAAAGCCTATAAAATAATACTTATTATTAATCTTATTTCAAAAATGAGAAAACCAACATACAGAGAAGTCAGTTACTCAACCAAGGTAACACTGCAAGAAAACTGTACAACCAAGATTTGAACCCCGACACTTGACTCTAGAACTCAAGCTGTACTCTGAATGTTATAATGCCTCATCTGTCTTGTCTTTATTTGGAAAGAGACAATAGAGATCAGAAAAAGGCTGTGGGGATGGACAGAGATTACACAACCTGAGGGCAGGGTTGTGTCTTTAACTACATTCCTGCCTTTTAACTCATAAGCATTGCTCCATTGACTGATCAACAGCCTAAGGTATAAGCTGGCTACTTCCCACTTTAGGCTGTTTTCTGTAACTTTAAATTTGAGCAGCGGAGCTATAAGAATCTGTGGCCTGGAAAACGTTCATATCCAAAGTAAGCTCACTCTCCCTATCTTGGCTCTACCTTTGACATGCCTGTCAGGAATCCCTTCCATAGGTAGGGTGACCAACTCCTGATTTGCCTGGAACTTTCCTCATTTTAGCACTGAAAGTCCTTGGTGCTGAGTAAATCTGAATGGTTAAGAGCGTTTTTCCTTCTCTGAATGAATGACCTAATTGTATTCTTCTTTAAAGAAAATTTTACAAAGTGGTCATGTATTTATGCCGAAAGATGCTTTCTTAAACTCAGAGGAAATCAGCTCTTTGTGTTGGAGAATTTTTGGACAACTTTTACTGACAATTGCGGACGCATTATTAGCTGTCCAGAAACCCAGACCTGGCTGATAGAAGGGCGCCCTCTATCGGTAGAGTCATGCTAATGTAGGCCATAAGGCAAAATCATATCTATCCAAATATAGCTTTTCCTTTGTATTATGACTTCATTTACTTCTGTAATATCATTTTTACATACCAATTAGCATTTTTCTGGGAATGATATTTGGTGACTCAGACAAGAGTAAATACAAAAAAGTTTTAGTGAGCCAAAAATCAACATTGTTTTTTCTACTCAGAAGGTCCAAATAGCAGGATTCCTTATCATACTCATTTCAGCATTATCCATTGCCCTCCCCAAGAGTTCTCCTATTTGTGGGTTATTATAAAGGTCATCATCAATAGATTTTATTTTTGACCATCCAAAGATGCTTTATATAGCTATGAAATCACTGCAAAGGATATGGTGTTTGAGAAATAGAAGGAAACTTCAAACCACAGTGGTGCTTACAACCCAGGCTGAGGGTTGCTGCACACGGTTTTGCATCTGGCTTTGAGGCTGGCAGGGGGCTGGAATCCAGCTTGGTGTCCACTCTCCAACACAGCTCCCATGGGGTTGCATTTGGCCAGAGGGGATGTCTTTCTCTAATTCAAACAAAGTTGCTATATGCCACTATATAGACTAGACTGAACACTGGACCTTTTGTTAAGTTTGCCAATAGTTATTTGCTTGCAAAGTATAATTTAGGATAATTTTTGCTTATAAATGGAGGTAACAAACAAAAACTTGAACTTATTTACTCATATAGGGAATTGGTTAAAATAAGAACAGACCTCAGAATAGTTTTATAGCTGGACTTTGGAAACAAGGGAACTATCAAAATTCTCTCCTCATTTTTGTGTTAGCTTCATTCTTTTCTCCTATCTCAGAGCAGCTTTCTCCACATGGCTGAAAACACAACTTTCAAGAGCCCCCTAGTTTTGTGTCTCATAGATTTAGTTGCAGGGAGAGACTGATTATGTTATTCCTGGTGTCAAGTCCAAAAGTCCTAGCAAAGAGAATCATTGCCCCAGCTTGAATCAGGTACTCAGTCAAACATGGTCAGAAGAATGGAGTCCTAGGAAAATGTTATGTCTCTAGAAACCATACAGATGGAGTGAAAGCTAGAGCTGCTGTTTCTTTGGACAAAGAGAAATATATGTCTCAGAAGGTGATCTGAAGGATTATCTGAACAATTAAGTGTCATTTCAACTACATAAAAAAGACAAGACCATGCATTAACCAAAGATTTGGCCCTATAAAGCATAGCATTAAAAAGGAGGAGCAAAATAGGTATATTCAGCTTAAATCCTCAAATGTCTTATTCCTAAATTCCAACCTGTACAGTTCTTTTCCATTTTATCCTGTTTAAATTCTACTTACCTCCAAGGCTCAATTTATATCTCCTCCTCTAATAAGCTTTCCCCAGTGTCATATTCTTCACTGAATTTTCTCTTATGTCCATGTCTGAGGTACTGACAACTTGATTCACACATTACCTCCCTTCACCATACATTGAGTTAATTGTTCATTAAAGAGATTTTAAATTCCTTGAATCCTTCATAATAATTATGATATACAGGATTATTAATTAACAATCACCTACCTTCTATTTCCTACATGTTGAGCCACAGTACAGGGTGTACTCTCTATGAATATGTTTGGGAACAGATCTTGGGAAAATTAGACTTAGCTTTGCTTATACAAAGAAGATTGAATAGCCCCACAGTAAGCTTACCAGATGAGGACCAGGGACACTTACTGTATTAGAATTCTACAGAGAAACAGAACCAATAAATAGATAGATACATAGATAGATAGATAAGAGGAAATTTATCACGGTTATTGGTTCACTCAATTACGGAGGCTAAGAAGTTCCATGAAATGCCATCTATAAGCTAGAGAACCAGAGAAGTTAGTAACTCAGTCTCAGTCCAGAGGTCTAAGAACCTGGGAGGTCGCTGGTATACATCCTGGAGTCTGAAGGTCCAACAATCAGGAGTTCTGATGTCTAAGGGCAGAAGAAGACAAATATCTCAGCTCCAGAAGAGAAGCTGGATTCTCCCTTCCTCTGCTTTTTCTGTTCAGCAGGGCCCTTAATGGATTGGATGAGTGCCCATCCATATCGATAATGTCAGAACTTGTTTACTCAGTTTACTGACTTAAATGATAATCCTTTCTGGAAATACCCTCACAGACATACTAGGAAATAATATGTAACCAGGTATCTGGGTATTGTTTAATCCAGTCAAATTGACACCTAAAATTGAGTGTCGCACTTACTCTTTCCTTAGACTGACTGAAATACATGCTAAGGAATGATTAGAGCCGGAAGCTTAGACACACGTGTTTGTAATATCAGTGACATGGCTTTGGCCCCCATAAATTGTTATAAATCAATGAAGTGAAAAGATCATTATTATGTCTCTTCAATTATCTACTTAAAGTAATTTCTTAAAGAAAGAGAAAGTTCAGAAAATTTACAAAAGGGGTACTTTTTTGTTGTTTCTAAAAGGCAGAGGAATTCATGATTCAACACAAATTTCTAGATGTGAAGCTTGTCAAGTCAAGCAGTGAAAGTGATTACTAGCTCACTAATTAGAAATAATTAAGGTGACAATTGATTTAAATGGTAGAAAAATAAATTTTTGAGTCGTATTTAATGGGTACAATAACTAGAATTTGATTAACAAAATGTTATAAGAAAATGTACCATAGAGAGCACCTTGTTTAGTGAACTCTTCATGAAGATTTGTCAGTAGCATATTAATTGTTAGGGTGAGAATAATTTTCCCAGAGTGATGGAAAATAGCTTTTTCTCTGAAGTAAAATAATATATTCTTTTATACTTGTTACATTATTTGTGTTTAATTTAACTTCAAAATGTTTTCTTCTTTTTGTGTAGTACTTTGCAGTTCAAAAGCACTTTCTCCTTTAAATCTCCCATGATCTATCAGGTAAGTGAAGTAGAATTGCCAGCCTTCCACAAACAAAAATGTGAGGCTTAAAGACATTTTATGAATTTCCCAAGATCTAAGACCAGTGAGTCATGGGATAGGATCAGAAAGCAATAGACTCAAGTTCTTTCTGATACACCAAGTAACCACTGATCTAAATCGCACCAATTTTAAGGCATTGAGGTCTGAATACATTACATTTTTCTTTAGAAACATATATTGATGTACCTATAGGAAAACTACAGGATTAAAAAAATCCAACAAGAACAAAATTCTCTTCACTCCTAAACTAATTCCTCAAGTTATTAAGGACAATGTGTACAAGGCATTATGGGCTGACAGGGAGGAACTTCCCTCTCTCCTGATTTTGGCTGAACTCAGGTCTGTTGTAAATCTTATCACTCCTTTTTTTGTTGACATATTACAATTTAAAAGTAATGATATATATGGATCAAATTAAATATGTATAATTAAATACATTAATGTGTGGTCTGAGGTATATACATATGTACATATAAATTTGTATATATAATTATACATTATGTATAATTACAATGTAAATAATATATAATATTTGCATAATATATACATAATCATTTATATTTGCTTAAATGAATTAATGATATTTTCTTCCTTCTTTACCTAATAAGAGCAGATAATTGGACTTAATTGATATTTTGAGGTTGCATCCTATATCCTCTATCTTTTCTCTGTCTGCACTCCTCTTGCAGAAATATGTTTATAGAGGAAATTGGATTTACTGTTTGCTTGAACCAATATATTTAGTTGGTGGCTCTGCAGGTCCAATTAACTCCTCTAACAATACAAGTGAAATGAGGTTATTGGATTATGTTGGTAGGCAATTAAACTCGATTTGATCGAATACTCCTTGTAAACTTATTTAAAGTTAAGAAAATGTATCTAAAAAATACTACATGGAATGGTGAGAAGTCCTGGAGAAAACTGGAAGATTGATTATTTTGTTTTATATAAGGAAATGTAACATATGGTCCTGAATTTATATTGAGAGAAAGGAATTCTTTTTAAAATATTTAATTGACAAACATTGTATGTATTAAAGGTAAACAATGTAATGATTTGACATACATATACATTGTATAAAATTTCCACAATCATATTAACTCTTTCATCACCGGCTATGTTGTACCTAGAATTCGTTCATCTTATTTTTGAAAAATTGTACCTTTTGATCAGCATTTCCCTATTTCCCCTACCCCTAGCCCTTGTAATTACTTTTCAACTCTCTGCCTTCTATAAGTTTGACTTTTTTAGAGTCCACATATAAGTTTGATTATATGGTATCTGTTTTTTATGTCTGGCTTACTTCATTTAGGATTATGTCCTCCATGTCCATGTTGTTGCAAATGGCAAGACTTCCCTCTTTTAACGGCTGCATAATATAACATTATGTATGTGTGTATGTGTATCACATTTTCTTTATCCATTCATCCATCAATTATAGCTGAATAATATTCCATTGTGTATGTGTGAGTATAAATTTATATATATATATAATTTTCTTTATATAAATAAATATATCTCCCATTTTCTTTATGTATTCATCCAACACTTGTTTCCATATCTTAACTCTCATGACTAATGCTTCAATGAATATAGAAGTACAGATAGCTCTTTGTAATACTGGTTTTATTTCCTTTGTATGTACCCAGAAGTGAGATGGCTGGATTATGGTAGTTACGTTTTTAATTTTTTTGAGGAACCTCCATACTGTTTCATAATGGTGCTGCCAACTTACATTCCCACCAACAGCGTATAAGGGTTCCTTTTTCTGCACAACCTCGCCAACACTTTTTATATTGTGTCTTTTTGATAAGAGCTATCCTAACAAATGTGAAGTGATATCTCATTGTTGCTTTGATTTGCATTTTTCTGGTGATTAGAGATTTTTAATACCTTTTACAAACTCATTGGCCGGTTATATGTCTTCTTTGGAAAAATGTCTATTCAGGTCCTTTTCCCATTTTTAAATCAGGTTATTTGTTTTTTGCTCTTCTGTTGCATGAATTCCTTACATATTTTGGATGTTATCAATAACTCCTTATCAGATATATGGTTTGATAAGGAGCTTTAAATTTTTTTTTTTTTACATTTTTTTTTAAGGCTGGTCAAGTGGAGCAGTGGGAGTGGAAGAGGAACAAAGGAATCTGTAACTGATTGTGATCAATTAGTTGTAAACACCACTGCACTTGGATCACCTAGATAAGGAGTTTTATGTCAGATTTATCAAATAGTCTTTCCCATTCTGTAAGTTTCATTTTTATTTTGTTGATTTTTTTTCTTTGCTGTGCAGAAGCTTTTTAGTTTGATGAAATCCCACTTGTTTTTTCTTATTTTTTTTCCTGTCCTTATTTTGTTTCCTGTCCTTGACTTGTTTGAGTTCTTTGTAGATTCTGGATATTAGCCTATATCAGATGTATAGTTTGTGAATATTTTCTCCTATTCTGTAGGTTGTCTATTTACTCTGTCATTTATTTCCTTTGCTGTGCAGAAGCTTTTAATTTAATTAAGTCCCATTTATTTATTTTTTTTATTGCTGTATTTGCTTTTGCGGTCTTAGTCATAAATTCTTCATGTAGGCCATTTGTGCATTGTTTATTTCTACTTCTATTTGTATAAATTGAGTGCTCATATCCTCTAAAAGCACTTCTATTTAAGTTGTGTTGATTTATAGTAGTTCATTATATATTCTGTATAATGTCTTTTATCATTTAAGCTTTATTTATAGAGCCTTTGGAATCTACAAATCTTTCCTTTGTGTCTTTATTTAGATGTAATTACTTAAAAATTACAATGCTGTTTACATCCCTCATCCTGTATAATCTTCCCAAGAATCTCTGAGGCTCCCATTTTACAAACGAGAAAATGAAGGTCCACTGAAGTTAACTGCAGTGTTGGAAGATTCTAAGCAGTAGGTAGAAAAAGGTCTTCTAATTCTTAATTCTCTGCTGACTGCCCTGGCCCTGAAGGTCATGCAGTATTTAAAAAGAAAAAAATAATTGTGTATGGCCAGCTAACCATGCAAGACTACTGCAAGAAGGAAGAGAGATTGAACTTAGCTACACTGTTACAAAATATGTATAATTATTATGTGTCAGTTTATACAAAAAGGTGAGAGAGTTTTTAAACAACTGAGTGAGCTAGTGGAAAGTACTAGAGAGCCTTAAGGGGGAAGTTGGTCAATGAGATTAGGCCATCTGTGTTTGCTAATTGGTGCTTTTCAAAGTTAGGCTCCTATCCTCTCACAGAGACTGGGAAATGGAGACCCTAACTTTGTTCATAATTACTAATACATTTCAAAGGGATGGTTCCCAGATCCTTGAGAAAGACATTCCTGGGCTATAGAAGATTTCACGGGGGCAGAGAAAGAATTTTTAATTTCAAATTTTCTCAAGTAAATACTCTAAGAAAAGGGAGGTCGGGGGCCTATCATCAGGAAAAAAATTGTCTAAACTTCCCTCAAGCTGAAGAAAAATGTAAGGCTAGCTCGGTCAGTAAAAGGGGTGAATATATTTGCTTTCTTAATACTATTCTAAGAAATGACTCATTATAATGTGTGGTTGCTTTATTAATAGTACTCATTTTTATGAGTTTGTTTCAAAAGAGAAAAATTCAATTCTAAGTAGTTTATTATCTTCATAACTGAGGCCCAGTAAGATACAGATGTTTGAATGGTGACCTCAGGACTGTCTCTGTCTCATATCTTTTCATCCATTTATCCAGCTACAGATTTGTGTTTGTTCCTATGCTGTAAGTTGCCCAGCACCTCCTTCTTGAGCCCATTCTCTCCTGCTACAAGGGCTCTCTCCACATGGAGCCCTGAGGAAGCAAGCTGGTGGGAAACTAACCATGTCCCATCACAAGGTGTGCTCAAATTTCAACGTGCCCTGAAAAGGGCCAATGTTTCCTCTCCCTCAGCCACCCATACCCTCAGCTCTTTTCTCTGGGAGGAAAGTGATTCTTTTTTGGCAAGAATTGTCAAAAGATAAAAAAAGATTATGCATTAAAAAAAATTCTCTTGAGGTCGAGGCGGGCGGATTGTTTGAGCTCAGGAGTTCGAGACCAGCCTGAGCAAGAGCGAGACCCCCGTCTCTACCAAAAATAGAAAGAAATTAATTGGACAGTTAAAAATATATAGAAAAAATTAGCCGGGCATGGTGGCACATGCCTGTAGTC
>CAUYSK010017244.1:0-30418 GCA_963575035.1 Avahi laniger | reverse complement strand
TGGGTGGTGCACATTGCACTCTTTGTGCATGCATATACCCCTCCTCTCCTCCCTCCTCCCCCCTCCCTCCTCCCCCCGCCCAACGTCCAATAGATGTTATTCTTATATGTGCACTTATGTGTTGATCAGTTAATACCAATTGCTCTCCTTTCATCTGCCCAAGGCAGGACTCTAAACTTCCGCACCTTTCTGATAGTGGGTCATAAGACCCTTATTCCAGAAAAAGGTCCTGCCCCATACTCTGGAGAAAGGAATGCTGCACAGAGAGGCCAAGAAGAATTTAAACAGACAGGTCTTGTTGGGTTTCCCCACTCAATCTGTTAGTATTAAATCATACCCTTTTTGTCTAATCACATTTCTACACAGTTGTCAATCATGCCTATCCAACGAAAGGCCCAAAAGGACTAGTTTGGAGAGCTTCAGGGTAGCTGAACATATGGAGGTTCCTGGAGGGTGGCGCACCCAGGGAGGGCATGGAAGCTCCGTGCTCCTTCTCCCACACTTCACCCTGTGCATCTCTTCATCTGTATCCTTTGTAATATCCTTTATAATAAACTGCTAAACATAAAAGAATGTTTCTTTTCCTGAGTTCTGTGAGCTGCTCTAACAGATTAATCAAATCCAAAGAGAGGGTTGTGGGAACCTCACCTTGAAGCCAGTGGGTCAGAAGTTCTGGAGGCCCAGACTTGCAACTGGTGTCTGGGGGGCGGGGAGAGTTTTGGGGCAGTGAGCCCTCACCCTGTGGGATCTGATGCTATCTCCAGGTAGATAGTCTCAGAATTGAATTGGAGGACACCCAGCTGGTATCCACTGCAGAATTGATTGTTTGCTTGATGTGTGGGGGAAACCCACACACATTTGGTCCCAGAAGTCTTCTGTGTGGATGACTGTTATTTGAGTCCTCCTTTCCCCCTTCAGAATGCTATTGCCATAATCCAGACAAGAGACCATGATGGCTGAGACCACGGGGCTATGGGTCGAGGTGGTGAGCAGCTTAGGTTTGGGCTCCATTGTGAAGGAGGAGAGGGCACGGTGTGCTTAAAGACGAGAGAGGAGCCAGGGCTCACACTGGCCACCACCTGGAGAAAGCCGACCCACTCGTACAAGGAAAGAAAGCCAGATGTATTCATCTCCTGGGGATACTGTAACAACGTACCACAAACTGGGTGGCTTAAGCAAGGGAAATGTATTGTCTTCCAGCTCTAGAGGCCAGAAGTCAGACATGAAGGTGTCATTGGCAGGATGGGTCCCTCCTGAGGGCTGTGAGGGAGAATCTGGTTCATGCCTTTCTCCTGTCTTGTAGATGGCATTCTCCCTGTGTCTTCACGTTGTCTTCCCTCTATGCATGTCTGTCTTTGTGTAAAAATTTTTTTGAGAACACCATTAGATAAAGAGCTACTCTAATGACCTCAACTGTTACAGGCTGATTTGTGTCCCCCAAAATTCATATGGCAAAGTCCTAATCCCCAGTGCCTCAGAATGTGACTGTATTTAAAGACAGGACCTTTGAAAAGGAATTAAGGTAAAATGAGGTTATATTGGTGGGCCCCAATCCAATATAATTGGTGCCCTTATAAGAAGAGGTGATTGGGACACAGACGTGCACAAAGGAAGACCATGTGAAGAGAAAGGGAGAAGACAGCCACCTACAAACCCAGGAGAAATCGACCCTGCTGACACCTTCACCTTGGACTTCCAGCCTTCAGAACTGTGAGGAAATAAATTCTGTTGTTGAAGCTGCCCTGTCTGTTATACTTTGTTATGACAGCCCTAGCAAACCAATGCATCATTTTAACCTGATCATCTCCTAAAGCTTTCTTTCCAAATGAGACAAACATTCATACATGCTGGGGGTTAGGACTTCAACTTCTCTTTGGAGGACACAATTTAACCCATCACACCAGACAGAATAAGCACAGATGAAAGATGAAAGTCCTATCCCGACATCCCGTGAGTTACTCTGCTTCCTGCATCTACTTCTCAGATTTTCTGAGCTTCACCAGGATCCTTCCAATAAATCTCCTTTTGTGCTTGACTTAAATTTGAGTTTTCTATCACTTTAAACTGAGACTCCTACCTAATATGATGTGAAAGAAAAATTTAGCTGTCCTCAATTCATATGTCAAAAGAAAAAAATGAAAAGAGAAAAGACCCTTATTGCCCAGTATTTTTTTCCCATCTCCAAATCAGCCCAGCCCCTGTGTTTATCCTCTTCACCTTTATTGTTTAAAAGCCCAGTAAGAATTTTATTCATTTTGTTTGTTTGGTAAAATTGCATCCTTTAAGGCCAATTCCCCTCACAATGTAAGTACAAAAGAGGAAATTTTCTTTGTAATATCAGGTAGCAATTAACAGCATGCATTTCATTTTATTTTATTAATGGAATGCACTTTTAAAGCATCTATTTAAGATGCTTCTTGTCTGGGAAGACCAATTTTAAAAGACTTATCTCACACCAGACTGAAGGCCAAAAATGACAGAGGGCAGCTGTGGTGGTACTGCAGATAATAGCAATAATAAAACCAAAGGCACACGGAGAGGATTGCAGATGAAGCGTAATAGAAAGCTGAGGGATAATGAATTAAGTTTCAATGCAAGTAAGTTTAAAAAGTCCTTTCCCTTCCCACATAGTTTTCTGGGGGAAGAAGGTCTGAGCAGCGAGGTACTGCAGGGTTGAGATGGGTGCAGAAAGGGGAGAGAAGGCAAGGGGCAGGTGTGATGTTCGAGATACGTGTGTGTGTGTTTTCATCCCTGTTTCCCAGCTCACACTCCCACAGACAGTCTTTTGTTATAATGATGGGGCACTTTAGGCCTCAGGAGCAGGGCTCAGAAAATGGGATTTCTCTCTCTGATCTTCTCCTAACCCTCCTTTCACCTGCCCAAGGCAGGACTCTAATGTGGTTAGGGATCATAAGACCTTCATTCTAGAGAGGGTCCTGCCCCACACCTGGAGGAAGGAAGGCTGCACAGAGGCCGGGAAGAATCTGGACAGACAGGCCTTTCTAGGTTTCCCCACGCAGTCTACTGTGCTGAATCACATCCTTTTTGTCCAATCACATTTTGACACAGGTGCCCATGCTTCCATCATGCCTGTCCAATGAAGTCTCCACAAAAGGTCAAAGAGGTCAGAGTTCAAGGGCTTCCAGAGGGCTGAACACATGGAGGCCAACAGGAAGGTGAACAAAAATCCAGCCTAGTGCTTGGAGGGTGGTGCATCCCAGTGCCATGGGGACGGGATCTGTGCTCAGGCCTCTCCTAGACCTCGCCCTGTGGATCTCTTCATCTGGCTGTTTATTCGTACCCTTTAAAATATCCTTGGTAATAAGTCAACAAACCTGAGTGCTTCCCTGAGTTCTGTCAGCCGCTCTAGCAAATTAATCAAACCCAAAGTGGGGATTGTGGGGACCCCAACTTGAAGCCAGTCGGTCAGACATTCCAGAGGCCCAGACTTGCGACTGGCATCGGAAGGGGGGAGCAGTCTTGGGGTCTGAGCCCTCAAGCTGTGGAATCTGACACTATCTCTGAGTAGATGATGTCAGAATTGAATTGGAGGACACCCAGCTGGTGTCTGCTGCAGAATCAATTGCTTGCTTGCTGGTGGGAAAAAAATGTCTACATATTATGGAGTCACAGAAGTTTTCTGTGTTGATTGATGTTGTATTGGTGTGACAGCAGAAGAAAAACATAGTTTGGGTTTTTTCTAACAGCAGGGAAGGAGGCAAACACGAAGGGCCCCAGTGCAAAAGAAGAGTAAACTGAGGGACAAATATGACTCACTTTGACTTGGGTTCAGACAGACTCTTTCACATCACATCTGTTTCTTCCAATATAACAAATAATCGGAGATGCACAAAAGGTGCCCAGGCAGTATCTGACAAGGTGAAATTCAGAGGCACTTTATCATAACAGGGGTCACTATAGCAGAACTTCCCAAAAGGTATACTTGAGATGCTTTGACACGCTACGTGAACAAAGATGTATTTTTAGTAGTTATTCCCCCTGAATCTGTATTTTAATTATAGAAATATCCATTAGCTTAATGTTTCTGGACATCTCTGCTCCCTTACTCACTCCTGCCCAATTAGTGAATTTGGAGGAAACCTAGATATGGCCATCAGTGAATGAATGGATAAAGAAAATGTGGCATGTATACACAGTAGAATACTATGTGGCTTTAAAAAGGAAGAAAATCCTGTCATTTGTGACAACATAGATGAACCTGAAGGACATTCTGTTAAGTGCAATAAGCCAGGCACAGAAAGATAAATAATGCATGATCTAATTATGAGGAATCCAAAAAAAAAAAAGAATCAATAGCAGAGAGTAGAATGGTAGTTACTGGAGCCCGGAGAGTAAGGGTGGGAATTGAGGACTTCTTGGTCAAAGAGCTCTATTGTACAACATGGTTTCCACAGTTAATAACAATATACCTGAAAATTGCTGAGAACAGATTTTACATGTTCTCACCGCAAATAAATGGTATGTATGTAAGGTAATGCATATGTTTATTAGCTTGATTTAGCCATTCCACAATGTATGTGTATTTCGAAACATCATGCTGTATGCCATATGTATACACAATTTGTATTTGTCAAATAAAATAAAGTAATTAACTGATAATAATAATAAAATTAAGTATGGTAGCTCAGTCTTTCCCTCCTTGTACTTTTGGGATCTGTCTTCTTCAGGGAGGACAACTTATGCTGTGAGGTCAATGGGGCCGCACTGCAGGGAAGCCCTGTGGGTGGATCTGTCTCTCCAAGCTGAGATCCACTGTTGAGGATCCCGTAATCATCCCGCACCTATACCACATTCCCCAGTACAGCTTTCATTAGTAATGAAGCTGATGTTTTGAGGTCCACCTCCCTGACTTTTGTCCTTTCAGATGATGCGGGACTTGAGTGAGGGAAGTGACACTTATTCAGTCCCTTCAAATCCCAACACTTATGTGTTCGTCTTAATGTGTACTGGAAAAACGTATGATCAGTTAATTAAACCCTACAATTGTATGGACATTATTGCTTAAAAGAAAGTTCATTCTTTTAAGAGCCTCAATTTAATGTTGATTAAATAAAAATATTAAGAAAACAATAATATAAGTGGCACAAAATTATGAATTTAGCAAATATGACCAAAAATTATGAATTGTGTGAATGACAGAGTTTGGGAATTACTATGCCAATGAGGAAAATTGATAGAAGGCATGTCTTGGCTCCATCCAGGAGTTTCAACACACCAAAAAGATTGTCAATTCAAAAGAAAAGGCTGTAGTTGATGAAACCTTATATAATATAAGAAAAGTATGGAATAGCAACATCATAAGTTAAAATGGAAATATCAGAGTGAAATGACAACCTTAAAAAGTGTATCTTCAGCTCTGGGTGGCCTAGCAGCAACATCAATAGCACTCTGGCTCACCCCACATTCTCGCGTGCACTCCCAGAAACCAGCTCCTGGACTGTAAAATTATTTCCTACTAAAAGGAAAAAGAATCCCTTGGAGGATAGCTAATTCCATGATTTAATTCAGAAAAATAAATCAGAACATCTCTCCAACATCCTACTGTTGCCAAAAAGCAAAGATGTTTTCAAGGGTGTCAGGGAAAGTGTGTAAATAATAAGGGAGCCAACATAGAAGGACCCCCACTAACTATATGTTGACAATTTTTTAAGTTAAAATTTTCACTGTACAAACAAAGCATAGATATGCGGCAAGGGGGGGGGAGAGAGAGAATAGAAATCAAATGTATGCCCAGGTCAAAAAATAGAACTTTGCTCCTCACCCCATAAAGCTGCAGTCCCCAATCCCTGTATCACAGAACAGTACCAATCTGTGGCCTGTTAGGAACCAGGCTGCACAGCAGGAGGTGAGTGAGCCCAGCCAGTGAAGCTTCATCTGTGTTTACAGCTGTTCCCCACCACTCACATTACCGTATAAACTCTGCCTCCTGGCAGATTAGCAGCGGCTTTAGATTCTCAAAGGAGCATGAACCCTACTGTAAACCGTGCATGCGAGGGATCTAGGTTGCGCGCTCCTTATGAGAAGCTATTGTCTGATGATCTGAGGAGGAGCTGAGGCGGTGATGCTAGCATGGGGGAGAGGGTGCAAATACAGATTATCATTAGCAGAGAGGTTTGACTGCACAATAAATATAATGCGCCTGAACCATCCCGAAACCATCCCCCAGCCTGGTCCGTGGAAAAATTGCCTTCCATGAAACGGATCCCTGGTGCCACTGCCCTGAGGCCCTTCCATGAGTCTCATTCCGATCACATCCCCTTTGCTTTCTGTATAACCTCACTCATCTAGTAATGGCTTCATTGTATTTTTTATAGTTTTATCATCCAAACGTGCACTCCTAAATACTATAATTTAGTTTTCCCCATTTTTTAAGAGAAAAGATGACATGCTTTTTAAGATGAAGCTATAATTTGAACATCAAAATTACTATCACCACCATCATCATCACGGATTATAGGCATAGGATGGGTCTTGTGAAAGGACATGAATTCAAAATGACTCGAAACAGAAAATTTAACATGAAGTCTTCCCAAAAGTTCATTGTAATAGAAAACAGTGACTATAATAGACCATATTTATTTGTTACTGATTTTAACAATTAGGAAGATTTGATCTTTCTTCTTATGAATTTTGTATATTTATGATGCATAGTCATATGCCTCTATCTGTTTAAGGAGGATAAACATTGGAAACCGTATGCCACAAAGTCCCAGAAAAAGTAGGCACTGAAAACAGGAAGGACTATTCCGTTAGAGTGTGTACTGAAAATAACCAACTAGAAAGAGGGTCCTACAGTGTTTGCCAATGTAATGAATTACCAGATGACCTACAGAGGAATGCTAACTATGCAGACCCAATCCCTCAACTCCTGGGAGATTAGATCTCAGTGCTAATAAGGAAGATGTCAGTTTTTAATGCTATGAGACCAAATCAATATTTGATTATGACAGGATAATCAGCTATATAACAATGGCCAAGTGATAATTACAAAAACAATTTCAGGGGTAGATACTAGGTTGCAAAATTAAACCCTAGGCATAAGATAAGACCTGGAGTAGTCTTGCTGACATAACAGATGTCACTGAACTGTAGAAAAGCTTACTATAAAAAGGTGGTTTGGGTTAGAATCACCTTGGGAGAAGCAAACAAATCTGACGAAGAATTAATCAGTCAATAAACCAAGTCCTGCAATCTATGCTGTTCTGAGAAGATAATCTTTTCTTCGGGTCTGCTATGAATTTTGTGACCTCAGAAAGAAATAAAAATAATAGTACTGAAACCCTGAGGGTATATCAAAACAAGCAAAGAAAAACAAGAAATAAGAAAGGCATCAAATCCATGATATTGATGCTTTCAAGTAGATTTAAGTGAAACTATCACGATAGGTACTGTAATCTTTGTTTTTATATGTTTTTGAATTAAGGTTTTGAAGTCTTTAAAAGGATTAGCCATTCTAAATATATAACTGCAGTTAGTTTAAATTGTTTAAAATGATGTGTTTGATATATTTTTAATCAATATTTAAAGACCCCAAGAAAAACTGGTTTTCAGTTTTTGGTATTAGATTTATGAGCTTAATATAATAAATTGAGCGTTAAACAAAGAACAAATGGTTTTGAGTATTCTTTTCCATGCAAAAACCTGTGAGCATAAAGGCTCAATCAACAAGGATCTACTCAGAAGGTGGTCTTACCTTGTACTGGTTACCTATGACTATGTAACAAATCATCTCCTGTGTAGTTAGTTTATCGGCAAAACAACATTTATTATCTCACGGTTTATTAACCCACAGGTCAGCGATCTGGGCACAGTCTAGCTGTGTGATTCTGACTCCAGGTCACTCACAGACCGCAGTCGAGTCGTCAGCTGTGGTTGCAGTCATCCCAAGCTCAACCAGGGAAGAAGCCCCTTCCGAGCTCACCCACGTGATGGTTGGCAGGATTCAGTTCCTAGCTGGCCATTGGCTGGAGGCTCCTTGCCACGTGGCCCTCTCTGGAAGGCAGTTGGGTTCATCAGGTGAACAAGCAAGAAAAGCCAGAGAAACAGTCATCGTCTTTGATGATGCAGTCTCAGAGGTAACATCCCATCATTTGTGCCATATCCTATCGTCAGAAGTAAGTCACCAGGTCCAGTCCACACTCAAGGGAGGGGGACGGTGAATACATAAGGGCAGGAATACCAGGAGGTGGGGATCACTGGGAGCCATTTTAGAAGCTGTCCACCTGTGGAAATTTCCCCGAGGCACTGGCCCATAAGACAACAATACACAGAAGGCCCTGTATGTGCAATCGAATGTCATGTCTCTGCAAACACCAAACTACCACATATTTACTGAACACCTTCTATGCACCGGGCACTGTGTAAATGCTGGGGACAGAGTGATGGATGAGTCACAGTTCCTGCCCTCAAGGAATTCGGAGATGAATGAGGGAGACCAACAATGAAATGAAAGTTAACCACTCTCTACCCTCTTCCTCTCCTATGGCAGCACCTGTTATTTTATTTTGCAAATATTCATTTAAATATCTTGTTCCCTGTGAGACTGTGATGTCCTTGGGGGAAGATACTGTGTCTCTTTCATATTTGTGATTGCTTATGTCTTGCACATGGCTTGACACTTAGGAGGATTCCAAAAACTGTCATACTTCAAACCTAGAAAAGCAGGGATCATCAATTGTCTAGTAGTCATGTACACCTTAGTGTGAATTAATGGCCCTAATCTTCTGAGAAATAATCATTGATAAAGGAAAATGTACTTGGGAGCTGGATAAAAGTGATGCCAAGGCCACCGTACAAAAAGGAAGCTTATAGTTTTAAAGGAGATAAATGTCAACTCCAGTTTGGTCAAGGCCTGATTTAACTGCCACCTTCCTCCCTCCTTTCCTCCGACTCTCAAGCAAGGAGAGAATTCTATTGCATTATAGTTCCGGGCCTTTTCTTCCCTGGGTTTTGTATGTTCTTTAACACAGGCAGTAATTATATGCCATAATTTTGACACTGACATAACTCCATTTCTCTCTCACATAATTGCATGAATATGAACTCTCTATAATTACTGTGTTTAATTAGAAAATGAGGAGATGCAACTAATGAGGACAGGTGATAAAAACAACAGTGAACATTTCTTTCAAATTTACCTTTAGCATAAAATTCCCTCCAATTAAGCTCTAGTGAACCACAGAAATTTTTTTTTATAAATGTCACCCACACTTGTCTAAATGAACATATTAATATTACCAAAGTGATTCATATTTGTAGAAGACTTAGAACAGGAAAATATTATCTTTTCAATGAACTTAATTGATATCTTTGGCCAGTTGAATTTGGAAAGGCAAAGTATAATGCTTAACTCAGTTTTCAGAAAATTTTAAATGTGCAGCTCTCTCTTCAACAGGGATCTTACCTGAAAGACAAAATAAAAGCAAGAAAAAAAAAAAGGAGAGCTGCTCTAGAGGCAAAGATTTAAGGCCTATGGATTTTGCCCTCCCCACTCCACAGAACCCCAAGACAGGTAGGGAGGAGAATGGATTACCACGTCAAACCACAATTGTCTCCCGAGGAGGGTGGAGTCTGTGAAAAGAAACCTCCTGAGCTTTGTAGATCTTTGAATGTGAGGAGTAGATAAGCCTTGAAGTTGAGCCACAGTTGGAAGTAGGGGCCATAGAGCTGAGTCCTTCCACCCGCAGAGTGAAAAGAATAATGGTTAACTGGGATGGGAAGGCAGAGAAGGATGATGGAACCAGGCTGGTGCTATGTGACCAGCACGGTCAGCAAAAACGTCTTGCTAAGCTGTCTCATTGCTATAATGCAACATCAGCTGCCTGGGAACATCCCCTAGTTTGTTAATTCCACAAAGGTCTAGAAGGAAAGCTGTTTGTAAGGATCGCAGACAGGGCCTGTGTGTTTAGTCGGGTCAGGTATGCTATGGAAAGGAAAAGTATAAGCAGGACCAAGAGTGTAACAGAGGTAAAGGTGGGAAAAAAGGCAAGGAAATGTTTTATCAGTTGTCTCTCTAAACCCCCCACCCATTTGGGGAATTAAAACCTATATTCCTGCCCACGGCCAGTAATCAAAGGGGCAGAAAAAAATGTTCTTTGCTGTTTGTTTTCTAGTATCTTAAACCACAGGAGATGGCTCAACAGAATCATCCAGATAAGGGTCACAAGATCATCAGGGGTCACGTAGCCCAACCACCAAAAACCCTTCTTTTAAACTTCCTGTATTTCTGCTTAGTCGGGATGGCAGTCTTTTGAGATGCTAGTCTGCCGCCCTCCTCATTTGCTGACAAATTAATAGACTTCTGTTTCCTTTTCCTCAAACTACTTGTGCTCATTTTCATTCTCACCAAAACAAGTACCCAACTTTCAGTAATAAGAGATGATCAATAAACTGAATTAATTAATTGTTAAGACAATTCAGGAGTTGATAAGTGTAAAGTGCTTAGAACAGTGTCCTGCATGCAGGAAGACTGATAAGTGCTTGTTAATAAAATAAATACAAACATACTTTCTGTAACACAGGCCCCAAACTAGGCCCAGCTAACTTGGCCAAGCAAAAGAAATAGAAGTCACTGTAGTAAGTGACAAAGACTAGAAATAGTGTCCTCCCTAAATTGTAAGGCCAAATTCATTTATTATGCTGACTAGGGCCCAAGACTGTAATCTCATAAATATAAGTCTTTTTTTCATCTATTCTGAGGACCTATACCTTGCGCACAGATAGAAATCCAGTGGAAAATTGTCCAATGAATGAATGAGTGGATAAATGCTATGTTTTTAAGATATGCATTCATTTAAAAAAATTTTTGAGCTTTCAAAGGATATAGTATTATTTTAATCACAGCATCACTATGACGATATTTTTTAACTTTCATGTTTGTTTCTAGCTCTGAAGGGATTCTTGAAGTCTTAGGAGTACCAGTTGGCTAATCTTAAACTTGCCCCTAACCCTGCCCAATCCCTGGCAAACGTTTGTAGATCACGAGTAGGCAAAGAACTCAGGTATGTATGTTTTGCATACAGCGGGTCGTAGGAGTATGTCTTGAGTACAGACGACTGTGGACAGACGCTGTGGTTCTACCTTCAAAGTATATCCAAAGTCCGACCACTTCCATCGGTACCCCAGCGGCCCACGCCACCATCAGCTGTCACTAGCGTTACTGCAGTGTCTCCAAACCGGCCTCCCACTTCCTCCCTTGCCCTGCAGTATCACCTCTCAACAGCTCAGCCAGAGTGGCCTGTTAAAACATAAATCGGATCATGACCCTCCTCTGCTCCAAACATTTATATCCGTCGGGGTCCAATCAGGAAAACTGAAACCACTTTAGATATTTCGAACCGAGGGAATATATTACAGGGAATTGGTGACAAAGATTAGTAACTGCAGGAAGCCACTACCACCTCTAGGCTGGAGGAGCAAAAGGGGAAATGGTGCAACATGGAACCTACAATCACAGCCACTAACGCGGCTAGTGTTGGGACCAAGGGGCTGGCTGCCGCGGCCCCCGCAGCTGCCCCGCGCAAAGGCCGCCAGGAGCCCGCCCGGGAAGGAGGAAGGCTCTGCCGTGCCCACCTTCCGTCCCCTGCGGCACCTCCCACTGGCAGGGGGAACAGGAAGCCGCAGGCAGGGGGGTCTGGGAACTGTAGTTTGCAGGTCTCCCGCCCCAGCAGGAGGGGGGTTTGGAGGGGGGAGCGTAGCGTTGACAGAAAACAGGCCCGCTCCAGAGCAGCGTCTCGCTCAGAGTAAAACCCAGGTTCTCATCCTGGCTTCGGAGGAAGGCGCCGCCTCGCTTGCGTCCCCGTCCCGCTCCCTGCGCCCTGCTCACCGCTCTCCGCCGCGCCGCCCCTTCGCGGCTCCCGGTCGTGCCCGTCCTGCCTCCCAGGGTCCAGCTCTTCCGTTTCCTCTGCTGGAAGGATCTTACCCCAGACCTTCCCAGCTCGCTCCCTCGACTCCTGTAGCCCTTTATTTCAATGACGCCTCCCTGAAAACTAATTTAAAAATTGCAACCCCTTCCAAATCTCCATCCTCCTTAGTGTTTTATTTTTCGTCAAAGCTTTCATCCCTTTCTAACACAACCATACATTATATATGTAGTTTTATTATATATCAATGTATACCTTTTTATTCTATGTGGTATATTTATTGCATGAATATATATTAAATATTTGTCCCATAAATGTATATATTTTAATTCTTTATATTTATTGCATAAATACATATTATATATTTATCCTATAAATGTATATATATTTAGTTGTCTATATTCCTTCACCAAAATGTAAGCTCCACAGGGGCCAGGATCTTGTTTGTTTAGTCTACTGACATCTTCGGTGTTCCATAAACACTAATTGATAGTCAACAATGAAGTATTATATACTTAAAATTTTGTTAAGAGGGTAAATCTCATGTTAAGTGTTCCTACCACAATAATAAGAAACACTTGTGGCATGAATAAAATGTGATCATTAGTAGATGTACTTATTATGTGATGAAAAACGTTAAAGGCTCTTAAGAGCATGGGGTAAGGAACAGAAGCTGACACTGCTCACACTTCCTCCCCTGGGCAGCCTCTCTAACACCACGAAGGCTAAGCTAGGTGCCCCTTCTATGTGCTCCGAATGCTCCCTGTAATCATTTATCCCGGCGCTTGTCAGGCTCTATTGTAATTATGTTTATGTAGCCGTCTCCACCAAAACTGTAAGTTCCATGAGATTCCAAAGGGGAATTTCCTCTCTGGGTAACACTATACCCCAAGCACCTCCCAGTACTGCCCTGTATGCAGGGGAGCTCAAACAATGTGGTCAAATGTTCCTGTCGAAAGTTCTCTTGGCATCACTCCTTTCTCTGGTATTCTGGAAAGGCAGAAGAGCCAACAGCTGTAAGAAAACATAACCAGAAGCAGGAGGAGGTAGTTAAGCACAGAAGCAAAGAAAGCTGGTGAATGATAGTTAAGTTCTGGGTACAAAAGGACAAATGTATCACAGCTTTGAAAAATATTTTAATCTTTTTTTATTAGAAGTATTCCTATTGCCTAAAAAACACTGCATCGTTGAATGATTTTAACAGCTGAATGTTAGAGAATAATAAATTATTAAGTTACGAAATCAAAATCATTATGGAAAGCAATGGGTCTCAAGAGAGAACAGATTTTACAGTGTCATTCTCAAGGTCTATGGAGAGTGGGTGTTAGAGCTCCCAAAGTTCATTAACAAAAATATTTTTCTAATTTTATAACCAACTTTAAGAGAAAAGAATCTTTCCTTAGTATGTGTGTTCACGGACAGTGGAAACCTAATTGCTAAAAAGCAGCCTCAGTTAATTTTTCTTTTAGAGGTTTCCAGTAGATAACCTATAATACATCCACAGTCCTTTATGAAGAAATTGTGGCTAGATTTTAGACTTAAAATAGATTTTTTTATTTGGTAATAATTCAGGGGCTGGGAGAAGTCCTATCACACACACACATACTTGAGCACCAAATTTATCATAAATAGCTTTGACTTGGCTTATAACCTCAGTAGGTAGAGGCACGCAGAAGTGTCTTACCTCATCTTCACCTAAGAAGAAGCACTGTTCACTGCCTATGTGGTTATTTTCCAAGCACGTCACAAGGGAGAAGCTTAGGACTTTGAAAGGAAAGGCTCCTCAGCTCGCCTTCTCCAGAATGAACGCCCGATTTCGCCTGCAGTAGCCTTTCTGGTGCATTCAGCATTGGCTGTCTCTTTCCTCTGCTGCTCAATTAGAAATTCAATTTGACCAATAGCAATTTGGGATGCGTTATAAGCAACAGAAATTCAGTTCATCAGAAACCTGCCTTTTTATTCCTTTCTTACCGCATAATTTTTCAAAATTTAACTCCCAACCAGAAAATGACTTCAACCTGCTGCCTGAAGTGTACATTTATTTGTTCACTGGCGCAAGGCGAAAACTGAGCTAAGTCAAGTGAGATACTCTCACACGTTCCTGGAAGGATAATTTTAGAACCAGTTTCAAAGCAGACTCTAATTCGAAAATGCCCCTACCACTTAGACTCATATGGAGATGTTACCAGCTTCACGAAATGTCATCAGATAATTGAGTTTTGCCAGCAGTGGAAGTGACTGCGGTCGCTCTGGCCTCCTTGCAGGGAGAGGCAGGAGGAGGGGGAGGGGCAGTTGATTAGAAATAACTTTAGGGAGGGTGCCATAAAAGCAGACATGCAAAAGCAATGGGCTATTGATTGCAAATCTGGCAGGGCTGCAGGCCATTCTCATTGCAGGCAGGGCACCTCAGGGCCCGATAGGACTCCTTAAATCTGTTGGCCAGCATCGAGAACTTGCTGCCGTGGCACAGAGAGCAGGTGGCACTGCCCGACCCTCGGCAGTGAAAACAGCTGTCCTCAGGAAGCTCCCCTTCCTGCAAGAGACAGGTCAGGGTTTGGTTAGAGCAGCTTCAAATCCATTGCTCACGTACAGGTCAAAATAGCACTTCGGCAAAGGCTGGGGCAGAATTAGGGGAAAATGCTCCCCACAAATGCCAGTGACGGAACTGGCTGGGACATAGAATATCACAGCAAGTTGATCAGAGAGCATTTCCCTGGTGGACATCTCGAAGACAGCATCCGCTGCCACTGTACCACACAGTCCAAGAATTTATATTCATCATCGCCCTTCTCACCATCTGACGTGTTTTTTTGTAAGCTCCATAAGGGCAGGAACTTTATTTTTATCATTGCCAAATGCTAATAGTGAACCCTTGTAGCATGGCTGATAGGTACCAGGTGCTGTTCTAAGAGCTTTCTGTATATCAATCCATCTAATCCTCACAAAATCCCGATGAGGTAGTGTGAGTATTATCATCTCTGTGTCACAGATGGGGAAATGGGATACTGAGAAGTCATTTGCCAGTGGTGACACACACAGCTTGGAAGAGGAAGAGGCAGGTTTTGATCTCAGGGAGCTGAACACCAGAATTCATGCTCCTAATGACTACATACACAGCCTCTCATCGCAGCTGTCTTATTGTAGGTGCTCGAGAAAGATCGTTTGTGACTGAGAGACTGAGTGGATGAATGAATCAATCAATCAAGCAATATCAATCAATAAGTGTTATAGTCCTTCAAAGCTTAGCTCTGAATTCTCCCAGTACTTCATTCTCTTTGAGAGCTGTGTAAGGCCCAGTGATTAAGAGCTCTGTGCTTTGGAGTTAATTGATTAGAACTGAGGCTATTGTCTGACATCAGCTGTGTAGCTTAGATAGTTCCCTTAGCTTTTTCCAGTCTGTTTCTTTACATGTGAAATGGTAATAATAATGTTTACCCTTCTGAGCAGTTCATCTATTAAATAAGAAAATATATGTAATGCAATATTATCTGTCCAATCATAGGTTCCCTGTAAAAGTTAGTTCACTTCTAAGCCTTGACAACAAGTCCTGGACTCCCACTCTCCAGAAAATGCCCCTTGCCGATTGTCTTGCTCTTGCCCTAAGACATTTTAAGGAAGTTGGCAATATTCATACTCCTTATAGACTATGAACCTTTCAAGAAATAAGGGAAGATACCAGATCAAAGCCCAGTGAATCAAGGGGCTTCTAAACATCTTCTAAACATCTCAAATCCATCCCATTCTCTTTATCCCACAACCACCAATCCTAGCCCAGGTGCCCACCAACTCTGGCACGAATGCAGTGTGGATCCCTGCCTCTGGTCCTGCGGGGTGTTCTCTCCCCACTGGCGTAAACTCATTAAGTTGTCCACAGTAGCAACTGCCACGTAGAAAGCACTCAGTACAGTGGTGTGATCACAGCTCACTGCAGCCTAGAACTCCGGGTTCAAGGGATCCTTCAGGAAACCTTTGAATGAACTCTTGTCCTTCAGATAAAACCCCAGGGCATTTAAACTCTTTGTCACTTCTTTCATCAGGCTCTTGTTCTTGGGCCTTTCTATACTTGGTCTCCAGGGACCTTTCCCCACCCACTCCCAAGCCAGCCAACTCCTATTTGTTCTCAGAGGTCAGCTTAGCAGCTGTTTCTCCAAAAATCCTTGCCCAACCCCACCTCCTGACCAGGTGCCCCACCCGTGGCCACCTGTACTGTCCCTAGCGTGGCAGGTCTCACTCTCTGCTGAGAGCTCCTAATGACTAGACAGGAAGCTCTCTGCACTAGTATCTTTTCACCATTGCGTCCCAAACATCTAGCACAGCACCTGGCACAACATTTGTGCAGAATGAATAAACAAACAAAATAATGACGTATGGAGAGCCCTTCCTGTTCTTAAATTCTAGGAACCAACAAGATAGCTGGAGTCCACTGGGGAGCTCCACTCAACTCATGCAGCTCTCTTTTCTAACTGAACAATGAAAATGATTTATGAAAGGGAGCAATAAGTTTTCAAAATAGCTCCATTATGCTGCAAAGTGCCTAAGAAAGTATTGAATTTATTAATTCTATTTTTAAAAATTATTTTTGTTTCTTTTTTTAGAGACGGGGTCTCACTCTGTTGCCCAGGCTGGAATGCAATGGCACAATCATAGCTCACTGCAGCCTCTGTAGCCTCGAACTCCTGGGCTCAAGTGATCTTCCCGTCTCAGCCTCACAAGTAGCTGGGACAACAGGCATGAGCCACCACACCTGGCTTGAATTTTATTAATTCTAGATTTAGAGAATAGAAGTGATTACTCATCTGACAAAAATTCAAATTACGTCTATGGACCCTTGTGTTAATATTTTATTGATTATTGCCATATTTTAATATATCAACTAAAAATAAATTTGTTTTCTTCTTAAAGTATTCAAAATAAATATATTTGCCAAAATATTCATAAAGCAAATTACCACAATCCATTTTCCTGCCAAATCCATTATGCTTTATGTTTTGGATTTGATCCCAATGAGATTTTAATGATATAAGTCAATGTTGCCCAAGAAAGTATAGTAAAATCCTACCATAATGCTATATATGTGATCCAAAAATTCATTTGCATAGAATGTCAGGTCCATTAGATAATAATGAAAGATGGATGAAATGACCTGGTGAACCTGCTATAAAGAACAAAAATAAATCTCCAATCAAATTATATCCAATGTCACATTCTAGGGTGCATTGTTAGGGTTTCACTGGAATTTCCATTCTTATCCTGGGTTACAACTCTTTCTACAACCACTCACCCTCCACATGCTTCTTCTATTCATTCAATTACTTCAACAAGCATTGAATGAGTACTACTCTATGCAAGGTATGTGTACTATGAGCCTCTTTCTTCCTTTCTCAGTATTTTTCTAGATTATTCTCAAAAATACTTAGTAGGGGGATATAGAACAGAGTTGCACAGTATAACTTAGGTTCTAGAACCTGACGGACCCTCCAATTCACCTCTTTCTAGCTCCAGGACCAGGGAGAAGGGCCTGATCTTTCATTGCAGACTCAAAGGTTTGTATTGCCCTAAAGATAGTAACCAGCACCAACCTAGAGACTGCGTAACAGGGTAGTTATGATCATGAGATTGGTCAACAGATGGACCTAGTTTGACTACTGGCGCTAGTGACCTCTGGCAAGTTACTTGACCTCTGTGAGCCTCAGTTTCCCCTGCTGCAGAATGAAACTATCAATAATACCTACCTCACAGGGTCCCTGCGAGAATTAAATGGACTGTCGCATGGACAGCACTGGGCAAGGTGCCTGGCTATCACGAGCCCTCAATAATAAATGGCAGCTGTTACGATGACGATGACGATGATGATGATCACTACGGTTTCAAAGGTGAGATCACATACAGCATAAAGAAGCACAGATGATTTATGGCCTCGCATCCACTGAGCACAAAGCCAAATTTTCCCCTTCCACCTTTTACTGCAGCTCGATTCAATTATTCTTCTCCTCCTCTTTGACGGTTAATGCAGAGGCCCAAGCCCCGCCTGGCTTTCAGCCGTGCCCTGCTCTTTCATCAGATTCTCACTGCCGCCCTGCTCCACATAACAGAACAAAGAGTCTCTTGGTCAGAAGGGGCTCCTTGATGTTCTCTGACCCTCTCTTTTAGGATAAAGCTTGTCTGGGCATTAACTGCATGAGGGATTGGGCAAGCAATTTAAAACAGAGTTTAAAGGACAGACGAGTGAAGTATAACCTTTCATGTCAACCTTGTGCTGCACACCTCTGTCCTAGTTTACAGCATTACAGTTAAAAAACACAGATCTCTCCAAATTGAATGTAAAGGTAATTGTCATATCAGATCTACCCTTGCTTTTTTATTCAGACCTGCAGTGTGACCCACATCTTACCATTTCTGGCTCTTTTCTGAAAATATATGCTCCTACACGTTACAATCTGGTATGAGAAATAATAGAATTAAAGAATTTTACAATGAGATATCTTAAGTATTCACATTCAAAAGTTTTTACTTAAGTAGTGCACAATTGAGCCAATTTGGAGATGCTTGCTGTAGGGTCGGCTACGAGTAGGACAGGCGAGCTCTGTGACGCACCTGTGTGTACTGGTTATGGGGGAACACGCCTTCCGCCTCCAGCAAAGGCCCGTCGTTCTGGTCCCTGTCTCCGTAGCTTTCCTCTTTGCTCATCAGAGACTCTTCTTCAACCTCTTCTTCGTTCTGGAGAATTTTCCTCATGAAGTCTCTCTTGTCCATTGGGGTTCGAATGATTTTCAGGTTGTTCGTGTAGATGATTATCTTTCCAAAATCTATGATAGGTGGGGGCTAGAGAAATGGAGAATGAGCATGGAAACTTCACCACCAAATACGGGGCTGTAAAAGCTGTCCAACAACCCAGGAAACAGGAGAGGAGGAACTCCTCTACCATCTAACACTTGTGATCCCATTAGACCCCAAAGCTACAGCTCATTGTCTGGTTGGCTTGCTCTCTCTGAAAGCCATGAAAACCAGCTTCCTCGGTGGTAACCAATCAAAGCCAAACTACTCAGAGCGCGAGACTCCGGAGGGCAGGGGCTAAGCTTCCACTCCTACTGTATGCCCCAGCAGCCACTGCAGGGCTGGGCACAATGAGTGCTTAATAAATACAAACACTTTTTCTCATTTTATATAAATATCCCTCCAAATTTTTCCTATGCATAAATAATAATATCAGTAAATGGCATTTATTGAGCACCATTTGTGTGTCAGGATTCATGTCTTACCAATGTTACCTGGCTTTCCCCCCAAACATCCCTGTGGGGGAGATGCTATCATTTCCATATTTTACAGGTGAGGAGACTGAGTCTCAGTGGGGTTAGGTGCCTTGCCGAGGTGACAGAGTCACTGAGGGACTGTGGCTTGGATTGCAAGCCAAGTGTATCACACCAAAGCCCATATTCTCACTACCTACACTGCACTATTGACAAGCATTTTCCCCCCAAAATACAGGATCACAGTGTATATACTCTGTTGTAACCTATTTTTCATTATCCATGTAATATGAAAATCTTTTCCTGTCAATAAATAGACTTCTAAAGCATCACTATTAAGAGTGTATGTTCCCTCATATGGAATTGCCATGTGTCACTTAATCATTTGCTCAGGAATAAATGTAGGCAATACCACGATGCAGTAGAGAAAGCAGCCTGGGAAGTGTTTTGTGATTTCTTGACCAAGAACTCACATTTTACCCAGAGTTAGGGCAGCTTGGAGGGACATTGCACTGGATTCCAGTCCTATTGTCTACCTCTTGTGAGACACACAAGAGTCACATAATGTCTTAGAACTTCAGTTTGCTCGTCTGCAAATGGGCCAACATCTAGTTGGTAGACACTGCCACAGAAAGCTAGTTATTAGAATACAGAAATACTTCCATATTGGGTGGCAAATGAGTGCCCTCCTATTATCCCAGTCTCCCCTCAGGGAGCCTCTAACATCCCAAAACCCAGTAATATAAGACTTAATACTTAGGACCCCTAGTCTCAGGACCCTGCCTCAATGCTCTGCTGACATCCATATTGACTGGGAAATATTCCTGTGCTTAAATATTTTGACTCTCAACCCTGATGCTAATTATATCACTTCTGGGGGGTGGGAGGTGCTATGAAAAATGTAGCAAATATAGGGTTTGGAAAAGCTGGAGATACTATGCAAACTGTCGGCATCACTACCACTGTTATTGTTAAAAACTGTTCTCCAGTTGTGCGTGCACAATCATGCTACACAACTGAATACCTCAGCATGAACTATTCTGTCCTGATTATAGAATTGCACAATTGAATCTATCTAAATGTTACAGTTAAGCAGCCTCATATGTATTCTGTCAAAACCTGGTGTGAGCAAGACCTCAATGTTCAGGGTCCATTCCTTGAAACACCCACGGAGTTTTCAATAATTATTTATTAAGCCGCAAGCTTCCTATGTGGCCCTGTTTTCTCTCCCTCTCGTCAAGGGATTGTGTAGCAGCTTCCATTTCGTATTGTTTTATGCAGGCTGGATTCCAGTTTCACACTCTGGAATATCAGTTTCTGAACATCAGAAGATAAGGACGGGGGTACTTTGGGAAGGTTCCATTTCTACTTCCAGTAATAGCCAAAGAGGTTCAGTTTCTAGGGAGCTTTTTCATATCTAGAGCTGGTTTTATTTTTCAAGACAAAGTTTTCAATATGCGTAGAGAATATGAGATCATCTGGTCCAATCCCCTGCCTCTAAGTTGGTCAACATCCAAGACATTCCCCCATAACAAATTTATTTTAATGTACCCCAAAGATGGAGCGTCCCAAATCACCCTTAAGGTGTGTTTAAGTTTCAGTCACTCTAACAGCCGAATTCTTCCTTGTGTCTAAAGAAACTCTCTGGGTGTAAGTAAAGTTCATATTATTTGATTACATTAGTTGCCCGTGAGGAACACCCCTCTTGAATTATAGAGGGCAGAATGGAGCCAAGAATTTTTCATTTCCTTCCATAATGCCCAGAATGACAACTTATGTGACTGAGCATTCGCAGCTACTCTGGTGTCCGTGGCAACATGCTTAGAGATTGTTAATCAGGCACTACCAAACCCTCCCATTGCTCTGTTTTTAAATGCAGAAATGCCTCATTAGATACTAAAAGTTCAGTATGCTTTAGAGGCAGACAGACCTGAGTTCAAATTCTATTCAAATGTTATTCAACAACTGTGTGAGATTTTCAAACCGTTTAACCCCTATGAACTTCTGTTTTTCCAATTTGTAAAACTCTCATAGAAATGTCATGAAGATGAAATCACATAATATGTACAAAGTACGCGTAGGTACTTTTCCTACCTTTTCCCTTTCATTCTTTTTATGAACCTTGTAAACTTCAAGTTTTATAAATTGAAGTTGGTTTTAACTCCTTAAACTATTTTAATTAATTATAACCACTTTCTCTACCCATCACATAAAAGACTCAGCATGTCTTTGATCAGAACCTGCTCTTTATCAATCACAATTGTGGGTACACTTGCTGAGCACACACAACAACATGCCAGGCACAATGCTAAGAGCTTCTTATGTATTATCTTTTTTAATGGCCACACAACTCTCTTTAAGTAGGCACTTTTGTGACCTTCATATCACGGAGGATGATGTTGAAGCTTTGCAAGGTTAAGTAGCTTGCTCAAGCGTACACAGTGCATGGGTAGAACTGGACATCAAGCCCAGGTTTGGTTGCTGTGGTCATTGCTGTTGTTGTTTGAGATTAGTCTCTCTCTGTCACCCAGACTGGAGTGCAGTGGCCCAATCAGTGGCTCACTGTAACTTCAAACTCCTGGGCTCAAATGAGCCTCCTGTCTCTCAGCCTCCCCAGAAGCTGGGACTACAGGTGCCTGCCACCACACCTGGCTAATTTTAAAAAACATTTTTTTTATAAAAACAGGGTCTCGATATGTTGCCCAGGCTTATCTCAAACTTCTGGCCTCAAGCAATCCTCCTGCTTTGGCCTCCCAAAGTGCTGGGATTACAGGCGTGAGCCACTGAGCTCAGCCCAAGCCTGGGTTTGACTGACATCAGAGCCCTTGTTTGTTTTTTTTTTAATAAGTTGTTATTATTATTGTGGTAAAATACATATAACGTAAAATTTACCATTTCAATCATTTCTAAGTGTACAGTTCAAGGGCACTAAGTACATTCACACTGTTGTGCAACCGTCACCACCATCCATCTCCAGAACACTTTCTTCTTCCTAAACTGAAACTCGGTATCCATTAAACAGTAATTCTTCCTTCTTCCCTACCCCCAGCTCCTAACAACCACCATTCTACTTCCTGTCTCTATGAATTTGACTAATCTGGGTCCTCATATAAGTGGAATCTGACAATATTTATCTTTTTGTGATTGGCTTATTTCACGCATAATGTCTCCAAGATTCATCCATGTTGTAGTGTGTGTCAAAATGTCCTTCCTTTTTAAGGCTGAATAATATTCCATTATATGTATATACCACATTTTTTGTTTATTCATTCGTCAATCAATGGGCATGTGGTTTGTTTCTACCTTTAGGCAATTATGAATAATACTGTTTTGAACAATGGTGTACAAATATCTGAGTTCACAGCCTTTGCTTCTAATCATTGCACTTAACTGTTACCTGATGTGGTCTCATAACTAGTATCTACTAAGAGTTATTTTATAATTGGATTCACTATTGAAAAATCATGACATCCCAGCTCTCATTTCCTTATTTTTCATAAATACCACATTGACAGAGTGCTTCAGTGGAGGATGCTGTGTGAATCCATCCTGGATACTCTCATACTCGGAGGCTGGCTAAGACTGGGATGGGGCGCTGGATCAGGCAACAAAGAAAACAAGGATAACTGGACTGAGCAGCTGAATTAAACCTTTGACACTGTCTCTAGAGTACTGTGTTTTAACCAACTGAGCCATGCTTCAGTGAAGACTCGTTTACCTAGGTTTATAAATTCATGTCAAACCATACATTCAGATAAATGCCAAATTTGGCACATGACTTATGAAGGTCAAGCAATCCAAAATTATCTACCATGGCCTTGTACAAGGTTTGTATGAACTATGACTTTGTAAATTCTAAACCTACAAATAAGATACAGTTAAAAAGAAATATTGTAAGTGCACGACATAGCCAAGTACCAACACCATAAGAAGCACTCAATAAATGGTAGCTATTATTATCATCATTATTATTACATAATGATCATGTTCTCTAAAAAGGAACATGCCCTAAAGCAAAAAGTATGAAGAATCAGAAGACCCAGATTCTTATGATTCTGCACCCAATCACTCTGTAATACCAGATGGGTCCCTTAACAACTTGGCACTCAATTTTTCTCATCTGCAAAATGGAAATGACCATACTTTCCCCTCTTTCCCCAGGTTATGGTAGAGACCCAATATGATACAGATAGAATATTAAGTGACAGCATTTTGTAATGCATAAAGCACTTCATTAACATAAAGGTGTCATTCATTCCAGCCCCCTTTAATATTAAAAAGGGACGTGATATTTCTTTGATAATTGCAGACATGCCCACAATTTTACAATGCCAGCAAAGTCAATAATACATTTGTCTGCAATAGATATATTATCTATTCCCTTAAGAAACTAACAATAAAAATAATTAGAGAATAATTATCTGAATTTCACACTTTAAAGATGAGAACACATCCTGGTGTGCTATTCATTAATAATGCGAATACATTATATAATTGCATTTAATCTTTTTTAAAAGACACCTATGGTCCCAGTGACAGAAAACATATACACATTTCCTGTGAATTTTGGAAATCAGTGAATATTTTCCAGATTCTTTTAGCTTAAAAGAAAATCACGTATGGGCTTTTGATCATCCATGGTAGCGGGGAAGTAATTGAAATTCTCAGATTAAACACATGCTTCAACTGAACTATTAGCTCAAACTTCTTCCCCATGTAACATCTCCTCTGGCTGATTTCCTTTTCACCGTCTCCTCCCAGGACTCCACTGCCCACACTTCATGCTAATGAGCAATAGAAAGGCAACATAAATAAATAGAGAAACATTCTTAAAAAGCAGACAGTAGAAGGACCGAAGGGGCAAAAAACAAGACATGGATAAACCACAAGCTAAATAATTGGCTGGAATAAAATGAGCACCTTCAAACATTCAGCTCTTTCAGGAAACAAAATGACCCACTTCTGCGTAATTTTCTAAAACGGCAGTCTGGCAACCTGGAGACCACTGCACCTCTATTTACTTTACATCTGAGAAAACCCAAAGATCCAATTACAATGTATTGCTCTGGATGGAATTTGAATACTGCATATGCTCATTGCACTTCCCAATGCGTAGTCAACAAGCATGTTATTTTTGTCCCAGAAATATTCTAATAGCAGCTTCCCATTTGGTGCACCTATAGCTCTGGCTGGTACTGGAGCGTGAGTAAGATACAAATTTGAAGACTTTAGGTGTTTCTCTGAACACATTTCAGGCAGCCCTACCCTGAAAGCTTATATGCCACACACAATACCAACCTTATGGTCATTGGCCTTGAAATCGTTGAACAGAGGTTGGCTGCCGGCCAAAGTATAGGCATTGCCCTCTCTAAACACGCTGATCCTCCGAGCAGTCAGCTTAGGGGAGCACAGCGGGGGTTTGGGAGCTTCCCCAGACCCATAAACACCATCCATTGGTTCAAGGGACTCTTGGAGAAAACTGTGAGGGTATTCTTCCTTTGGTGACTCTAATTCCTGCCCGTCTTCAAAGACCTGCTTCAATACTCGGCCACTGTAGGAGGAGGAGATTTTAAATCGTACTTTCCGGGGTTTGCCATCGCTCTTCTGATTCAGCTTTTTCTCAGGGTCCTCCATCAGAAGAAAGCTCACCGTGTGGTTTCCAGGCTCCCGTGTAGCCAGTGAAACTTGGGCCTCTAAGAAAAAGGCATTTTATTTTGTCTCCTGCATATAATTAATTCAAGTTGTTGCTAGGGTATGGTCAGTTTACAGCAACTGACACCCATCCATTAAATATTGATAGACCCTCATGAAAAGGAAGGCAATTGTGGGTTTATGAAGTGGATGGAACATAAGACAAGATTGGTTCTTCTCATAAGTCCAAGCTAACCCATAACTTCACCCCCAACCCTGGCTTTTCTTAACCTGAGGATGAATCAGTTTACTTATACAGAACAAGTGCCAATTCAATAAGGATCAGATACTCAATCAGTTAACAAGTGCCTTGTTGTTACCAATAACAACTATGATCTAGTGAGCATTTAATAAGTGCCAGAGATTGTTACATGCATTATCTCACTTTGTCTTCACAATTACCCTACAAGAAAGCATTATCTGTTTTACAGAGGCGAAAGTGAAGCTTGGAGCTGTTTCTTCGTTTGTCTCCTCTAATGCAGCTAGGTAAGTGACAGAGCAGGGATTCAAACTCAGATTTATCTGACTCCAACACCCATGATCAGTCCACCAAGCCAAAATTTTCAAATTGCATCTCATGGAACCCTAGATACAGTGGAAGCCCTTGGGGGTTGCTGCTTAGAACAAGAGGAAGCCCAGAGTCCTGGATTCCGGGCTGTGTCTACTTCTGCATTAACCAGGGCAGCTCCATTCTGTACATATTTTACATTGAAGATTTCATTTACAAGCACAGCAATAGTCCCCACTGCCTGCTTGGACTTCATAAAACCCAACACCGTGAGGTAGTCGCTGCGATAAATGTCAGAGCAGCACGAGATGTGGGCCTGAGAACAGTTCTATGATCCGACTTGGGAAACACATCTAACAGGTGTGAAATAATAACCTCATGCTTAGGGAGCAAACTGTCCACAGCTGAATCCCAGAATAGCTACTCTGGGAAGTGAGTGGCCTCTAGGAGACAAGGATTCGAGAAGAAGGCTTGCAAAGGAGAGGGCCCTAGGGCTGGGTATAACGGGTGGGCGGGCTTTGAAGAGCTGGAACAGTGGGGTAAGGCCCTTCTCCCCGTCTTTGCTAATGGGATCACCATTTATTTAGTTGCCCAAACTGACATCTCCCAAACTGCTACAGCCATTCTTACAGATTCTATCACCGTTGTCTTCTTTCATCCACCTCCTCCTCCCGGGCCCTAAGGCAAACCCTCATCACTTCTGTTTTCCAAGTTACAGCTGCTACCTAATGACTTCCCTACCCATCCCCAACTCCGTTCTCCACGCTGCTGGGAGAGCAGTTTCCAAAACACAAGTCTGTAGATGTCAGTCTCCCGCTGAAAAATCTTTCCCAGTGGTCCAGTGTATAAGTCCTAACTGTTCCATGCAACGAAGCCCTTCCAAACCTAGCCTGCCTCACCTTACTTCCTTTTTAGCCTCTTCCTCAGTCACTCTTGCAGGTGCTGCCTGGAACTGGTGCTCTGGGCACACCAACACGCCCACCCATTTCTCAAAACCACAGTTCTGTCTCTCATCCAGTTACCCTGTTTCCTGATTGGAGTGTCAAACTTCCACTCCTCTTTCAAATCACACTTAAAATGTCCCTGCTTCTGGAAGCCTCCCCACCTGCCCCAGGGAGAATGCCAAGGAACCTTTGGACCTACCATCATTCGCTTGCCTTGCCATTCCTGTTTTTCCCTCCATTCAACCGTGAGCACCTTAGAGTCAGAAGCTGTCTTCAGCATCTCTCTATTCCCAGTGTTTACCGAAGTGCCTGCTACATAAGAGGATTCAGTTAATTATGAATGACTTCAGGTGAAAGAAATCAAATAGATAAAACTCTGCAGCAGGAATTGAGCATATTTTGTGGAGAAGAGTGAAGAGGTAGATCAGAAGATTAAGAAAAACAACTGCCTTTCTACTAAGGAGAGGTGCCACCGTCATAAAGTCCCTTTGTAATCAATGCAAAAATAGGCGGAGGGCGGGGATGGACTAGGGAAACAACATTGAAAAGAAAAAGATATGCTCTTTATGACATAAGAAGACATTCCTCTAGGTTCCCTAGGATGCAGAGCTGACCCATAAATGGATTATGGGAGACTGTGACCTTGATCCCTCAGCCCTCGGGGGAGCCAGGGTTGGAGTGGGGCAGGACTGCACCAGTCCCATTGGTTTACTCCAACGAATAGAACAAATATTATATTCCATGTGTGCCATGCCGTGGAAAAGATTGGGAACTCCTAACCAGAAGAATACGTTCCTCTGTCTAACACAGGAAGCAGACACTAATAAATGACTAATAGCCTGTCTTCGTCTAGAAAAACCAATAAGCCGACTTCTGCACCTACTTGTTAAATAAACATTTTCAATTGCCCCCATTGAAACCTAATCGAACACCATTAACAAAGGTAACCAGATCAAAAGCTGGAGCTGAGTTCTCCAAGTAACATTCATTCAACACTTTCATTTTTCTGTTGCCCAGGTCGAAGTGCAGTGGTGCAGTCATAGCTCATGGCAACCTTGAACTCCTGGACTCAAGTGAACCTCCCGTCTCAGCCTCCCAGGTAGCTGGGACTGCAGGCATGTGTCACCATTCCTGGCTAATTTTTCTTATTTTTTGTAGGGACAGGGTCTCACAATATTACCCAGGCTGGTCTTGAGGTCCTGGCCTCAAGCGATCCTCCTGCCTCAGCCTCCCAAAATGCTGGGATTCCAGGTGTGAGCCACTGCACCCAGCCTGTTCAACACTTTTTTTATTATCTTTTCCATATTCACAGACAGATTTTCAGTGAGCCAAACCGAAATCTTGGAAAGTTTTTAAACAATCGTGCTTATTTGATCATTTTTAGATGTGGAGTTTTCAGAATAGTCACAACTAATACACTTCCAGAAGGAGGATAAATTGATAAATTGAAAGCAATTTTGACAGTGTTATCAAAAGCCTTAGAAATACTCATATCCTTGAACCTTGCTAAGAAAGAAAATACTGTAACTGCATGTATCAGAAGAAATCATGTCAAAACACTAACATTAGTTGCCTCTGGGTGGAGGATCTGAATGATTTTTTTCTTTACCAGCTTTGTTATATTTTACTTGTCTGTGATAAGCTCATCTTACTTTGATAATCAAGAGGAAAATAAATGAAAAAAAATCCATTCCTTTCAACCCAATTATTTCTAAGAAAATAATTTTAAAAGGAGAAAAATATTTATGTAAAGATATCCTCCATAATATTATTCATACTGGGAAAAAAACTGAAAACAACTTCAATGTCCAACAGTAAGAATGCCACAATATGAAAGAGTATGTAGTATTAGTAATTTTTAAAAGATTTTCAAAAAGTTTGAAATAATGTGGAAAAATGTTTATGATACAAATTAAGTAGGAAAAAGTATAACAGATTTTATGTTCTGCGATATAGAATTCACTATGTAAAGCTATATAGAAAAAAAGACTAAAAGTAAATACATTAAAATGTTAACAGTGGTTCTGTCTGAAAAGGTTGGGATGATTTTTATGTTCTTTTCCTTATTTTTATGTATTTTTCTAAATTTCCCATAATGAACAAGTACTAATTTTAATATTAGAATAATAGAGTTTTTTTTTTAAGAAAAAAGCAAACTATGCCTAACACTTTAAAACACAGATGAATTTATGCAATTTGCTAGAAAAAATTAAATCCTCAGTATTCTGCCATTTTTTCTCTGGTTGAATTCAACAATAGGATATCATATAATTTTATTGTAAAAATATATATGTTTGGTGCCATTTTAATACAAAAAGAAACAACTTTAATTCAAGCCAAACTCAAGGAGGAATCGTTTACTCAGGGTTATACTGAGCTGCAAAAAATTCAATGGACTATTGAAAGTAGGGATGACTTACATAACAAAGGCTTTTAAAAATCTCAAAATAGAGCTCAGTATTTTTTTAAAGCTCTGATGGACACCTAATGAAGTGATTAAACTTGGCATCACTAATGTTGGGAAAAACATAAATTATGTCTTCTGATGTGATGTCTTCTTTACAGATAGGATGTTCAAACCAGGATGATCTTGATGGTGAGAGGGTGCACTATTTACAGTTACACCAGTACAGGAAGCAAACTAGAATAAACCCCACCTATGAGGCATTCTGGACAAAAATCTTTAGTATTTAAGCAAGTCTAATTTTTTTGGTTTACCAGAAGTATAGGGGACAGAGGAATGAGTTAAATGACCCAAAACAATCAGGCGGACAAAGCCACACTGTGGGACATCCTACGAGGTCTTATCAAAAAATCAGTGTATCGGGGGAATGTTGCAGGTAGGAGGAACATTCTAGATTTAAAGAGAATAAAGAAATCTAACCAAGTGCAACATATAAACCTGGATAGCTTCCTGAAGAAATTTGCTAGAGTTCATATCAGAAGGAACTAGAGAATTATTGTTAATTTTCTTAGGCAAGATAATGTTATGTAATTATATGGGAGAATGTTCTTTTTATAGGACATACATGCTGAAATATTTAATATTCAAAGTGAAATGTCATGATGTCTGCAAACTATTCTGAAAAAGTTTATCCCCTCAATATATAGGCCTATTTAAAATATGTATATACAGTGTACAAAGTAAAAAATGGAAAAATGTTCATAATACTTGATGACTACTGTACTATTCCCAATTTTTTGTACATTTGAAATGTTTATAATAAAACATTCACAAAAATATTCACAGATACCTAGGTTTGCTTCTGTGCATTTTGATTTTAGACCCTAGTGTATTCTGAATCTTCTTAGGAGCGGAATTTTTATCCTATTCTGTCTGATGTCATTTACTGGACTTTATTTTTATGTGTATTTTGGGATTTGGGAGATTATATTAGATATGTGTCTTGATGAAAGAAATGTGCAATTATTGCAAATTGAGTATGAACATTATCCTTTAGCGATCTTTCCACATCTATCATTTCTAATCAGAGTAGAGCTTATAAATTAAACATATCCTCTTAATCTGCTCATACATTACCATGCAGCCTGTGTGTGTGTGTGTGTGTGTGTGTGTGTGTGTGTGTATTTAAACTCCAGTCTGGCATTTCCCTTTGAAATATTATTATGGCAGAAGGTTATTATAGTTATTGATCATTCATAGCGAGCTGTAAAAGTTCATGGGATTTTGTACAAAACATGAAAAACAAAATCTAAGTTTATGGTCTCCCTCTGTTCCATCACCACCTAAAATAGAAATTTGCAAGGCAATGCTTCAACAGACTATCGTATCTCACCATCACCTTTCTTCTTTACTTTCCAAGGTCGTCTGCGCTCTCTCAGGAATGGATTTTTCATTATGGACAGAGGTGGCAGGGACAGAGTCTGGTGGCCTGTGCCACGTTTCTCCTTCCACACAGCAGGACAATCTGAAGAGGAGTCCAGCCGATCCAAAGAGTGAGATCGAGGGGCTCTGCTTAGAAGGTAAGACATTTTCTCCCACGTCATTTCCTAAAGAGCTCATAGTTATTTTCTGGGGAAAAAAATCCTAATAAGTTTGGGAAATACTGAGTTAAGCCAAGTGAAACTGATTTCTTTGCTACAGGTAAAGAAATGATGCTCCATAAACCATTTCCACAATGCAGC